>VTPC01001470.1:0-94797 GCA_011009095.1 Ignelater luminosus | reverse complement strand
TTTTTAATGAATCACTGCGCATAGTTTCCTTTATAAGGGACTTTCCTTAAAACTTCTCCTTATTGACAGAAGCCCTGTCTTACAGTGCCATTTTAGGTTATGTATGTACAACACTGAAAGTTACTAATCATTTCTTCTTCATCTTTACCCAGCTTCTTCCTGCGTCTAGCGTTGTACATAAGCCTCCTCTGTACGCCTACAGGAATTTCTGTCCTGTGCCAGTTGCATCCAATTGTATCTAACTCTCCTCATGTCGTCTGCCCAGCCCTTCGATAGTCTCAATTCCAGCAATCTTTTGGTCCATCTGTCATAGCTGAGTCATGTTACATGGCCTTCAAATGTCTATCTTAGTTTTATTATTTTTTCTATATTTTCTATCCTCTTTTTTCTTCGTATTTTTGTGTTTCGTGAATCTAATTCCTAGTATTGACCTCTTCATTTCCCTCTGTGATATTATTAGTTTCTTTGCACTTGTTTTAGTGAGCATTAGCGTCTCTGACCAATATGTTGTAACTCGGAGTATACACTGATTCTAAACATATCCTTAGTTTGCCATAGGCTGCCCAGCCCAGACCAATCCTTCTTTGTATCCCTTGGGTCTGGTTATTCCTCGTGATTGTTATGTCATGACCAAGGTATCTATACTGTTTAACTTCTTCTATGCTATTGTTTTCTAGTTTCATTGTTCCACCAATGACCAAGTTGGCCATAAAATTTGTTTTATTTTTATTTATTTGCAGCCTTATTTCTGCCCAGCCCAGACCAATCCTTCTTTGTATCTTTTGGGTCTGGTTATCCCTAGTGATTGTTATGTAATGACCAAGGTATCTATATTGTTTAACTTCTTCTATGCTTATTGTTTTCTAGTTTCATTGTTCCACCAATGACCAAGTTTGTCATAAAATTTGTTTTATTTTTATTTATCTGCAGCCTTACTTCTTTAGCTGCTTGTTGCAATAAGAACAATATCGTCTGCGAACCGGAGGTTGTTAAGCATTTTTCTGTCGATATCTATCCCTGTTTTACTCCAGAATTGTTATGAAAAGCTTGGGTGATAGTGTATCTCCTTGTCTGACACCTCTTTCTAACGGGAACTTATTTGTTTCTTGATAGCGTTGCACACTTGCTGTTGAGTTTTTGTAGATGTTATAACATTGTTACAGTTTATCTCCCTTCGTTGCTTCATTAATGTTTTAGTGTGAGGGCGGATTTTACTGTATTTTCCCTGCCTTGGGAAATGTTCGTTGAATGCTTTTACTAGTGTTTTATGTTATTGTTTTATTTAATTCATTTATTTCTGTTAGATCTGTGTTCTCCAGCGTTTTAGTTATTGCTTTCTCGAATCTTACTGCGTTTTCTGGGTCTTGCCATTTTTTCTATGATTTTGTTTTTGTTTGGATCATTTACGACCTTTCTTTTTTAGTGTTTAGATATATGAAAGCTCTCACCAGCCTATGATAGCTGCCGATAGCCACTTGGTTCAGCACTGTAACGTCGATGACAATTGTTTTTTTTTTAGTTATAATGAAATCTATTTCATTTTTTGTTGTACCGTCTGGGCTCATCCAAGTTCATCTTCCGCTTGGCATTTTGTGCAAAAAACTATTCCTTAGGTACAAATTGTTTACCTGAGTTTCTTCTCGTTGGTTTCTGCTTCCTAGTTCAAATTTGGCAGGTATGGTTTCCGATTTCCCCTATTTTATGCCTACCTTTGCATATTATGGTAAAGTTTTAATTTAGTCGTCGAAAATGTCTACCTCTTGGTCTGGGTAATCTGCTGTGGGAGCGTATGCTACTATTACCTTGAGTTTGTATCTGATTCCTAGTTTTAAGGTGAGGTATGCGGCTTTACTGAATCTTCCTTTTACTATCTGGATATTTACTTTATGTTTCTTGTGGATTATTAGTCCAACACTTCCGACACCCCTGTTTTGTTCTCTATAGTGGTATAATGCGTGTGTCGATTTCAGCGTTTTCCAACCTTCACCTTTCTTGCTTACTCCTAGCTCCTCTTTTCTTTCAAGCATTTCATCTTCCGATGACAGTGTTCTGGTGTTGTAAGCTGCAATTTTTAGTTTGATGTTCTTGCGTTGTTCCCGTGTTTTTATTTGATTTTGGTTTGGCGTCGACGAATCTTTGTTCTTTTCAGAATCCTTGGGACGGGCCGACAAATCTCGCCCCACCCCACCTGGGGTATACCGTATGCTTTGAAACTCGTCATTTGTGGGTTTTAGTCTTTCAAGCGCCACGCTTGGATAGTGCGTGTTAGAAAATTCATAATTCTTTCATTTCATTAAAAAAATACTCCTTTTTACTTACCCATCCCCTTTAGTTGAATATTGTTCTAGATCCATTGCAGTACAAACACTTGTTTTAATTAACAGAAAAACGAAACTGCGAAAGTCCATCAAACGGGTATGTAAGAAGTACAACCAATGAATAAAAAGTGTTATGGCTTTGCAACAGGTGGCGTCATAAACTAAAATATTAACGTTGCTTATAGGGGACACTGCACTAACCTTCCATCAAATGCATCGATACTTACAAAGAAAGTGCTTAGTGGTAGGTGATTTCCCCCCAAATGATTGTCGTAAGTACAGAATACGTTTCGTTTAGAAACTTATAATAATTATGGTTCTAAAGTGTAATAAAAATAATCATATTTTAAGTACTAGGTTTTGTCTAATATTAAAACGCTTACCGTTAAGATAGAAACCTATGCATAGCATACGTAACTGAGAAGGTGCATTGTTCTGCATCTATTAACCCAGATGCATCGTGTAATAAACTCATGAATTAGAGCAATAAGTGTTTCAAAAAAGCAAATTTTCTTAACTAAAACACTTATGTCTATCCTTTTCTATTCAAAACTGTTCAGAAGAATTAAGGAGGACAAGGACTGCAAACAGCTGTAGGCTGACTTGGACTTGTTATTCAAGTAATAATGAGAAAATGCCTTTAAATGTCAAATTTAAATAGTACTTTTGACTGTTAACTTACTTACAATTATGCCATTGAATCTACATTTGACTTATTCTTTAGAGTTTCACAATTCTTAATTCGAAACACCAGCATTTTTGATTTTATTTTTATCATTCCATCTTGATTTGAATATGAAACAGTAATCTGGAATTCTTGCTGTAGGTCAAAGTGATTTTGTTGACCTCGAGATGACTATCTCACTTTGCAGAAAAATTTTAAATTAAAATTAACTGGCGCTTGAATTAGTTAAACTGATACAGGGGGTCACTACCTTGTATAGACAAAGCTTGGATCGTGTTTTCTTTATTTTTATATTTGGTGACGCTGTCTGAAGTTTATTAATAGAAACAGGTAGTTTTTTGTATCGCATAAATCTTTTCATGTCTATCTTAGTTAAAAAATGACCTGAGGTTTTGAACAACCTTTCTGTCTATATATTTGCACTGTAACGTACAAGTGGCGTTTCCAAATGCATTTGTCGGATGTCTTTAGGCCCTAACATGTGTTTGCTAATTCTGAAGTGTAAAACGTAATATCAATTCATGTACTATTGTTATTGCAGCAAAAGACACTTTAATGGCTACTTCACAAATAACATCATGCTGCGAGTTTACAAGATAAAATGGAAAGCAGAAACGTCTGCAGCTACATGAGTTGTATTTAATGAGTAGATCATAGACGTTCAATCTGGCACACTCAACTAAAGGAAACCCACAGCTAAATATAATAATTCTCATGGTCACTCTAAAAACAAAAACACTAAAAAGTAAGCACACAGAAAAACTAATTTAATTAAGTTGGCGGAAGTTTTGATTTCCTGTTTCCCAAAGAATAAAGTTCTGGATCTAATTAAGGAAAAGGTTTTCTTGAATTATCATAAAGATTTATACAAAATGTGAGCGATACATAGACTAGTTTGTAACAGTTATTGCAAATGTGTAACGTATCCACATTAAGATCAGGTTGATTACATAGATTACTTGAAAAAGAACTGAACGAAATTCCAATCCAGGATTTCAAATTAAATTATAAACTTTTTAAACGGGGAAAATCCACACAAACTTAAAATACCTTAGGAAACGCCCCAGTAATTTTTCATTGTGATATAAAAGACTTCAATCTTTTCATTTGTTACGATATGTTTTAAGAAATTAATTCTATTGGGGTTCTTTGGAAGAAAATAGTGGAGCACATATTTAATTTAACATTAACATACCTATTGTTCTTTGAGTTAAATTTAATGACCAAATCTTAAATATGTTGAAAAACATTTGCAATAACGGATGCTTCATCAAGACGAATGCAAAGTAAAGACCTCAATCTATTTAGATGTAATGCCATGGCGAAACGCTCAATACAATGCAACGTGATTTGCATCCAAAATGGGCTAATGGTAAACTAAATTTGCAAAGATAGATTGATATAAAAATAAAAGAAATTTTTTTCTCAAGTTCGTCGTAAGTTAGTAAAAATATTTTTGATGAAAGATCCAAAGAACAAAGTAAGTCCAGAGTAGCAACATACAACGTCCTAAAAGGCGTCACAGTAGAATTCATGGACAGGTGATTTTCTAAAGATATGGATTTGTGCAGAGACCGACCCAAAATATTTTAAGGAGATTAAACAAGGGACTTACTAGAAACTGCCTATCGGAACAGTTATTAAAAAGAGACGCTTGATGAGGGATTTTACTACAAACCGTGGAAAAATAAGATTAGCAATTTAAAGGTTGTACAAAACCGATTTTAAATTTGATTCCGTTCAGATTTTGATGACTTCGGTAAAAAACCGATAACATGATCAAAGACCAAGGAACCAAGTTACCAAAACGACACGATTTTGAAAGATTTTCAAACATATTCCGCGTTGGCCACGTTTTATTAATATATCCCGACGTGTCCTGCATCCTAAGTTGTTTCTAAAAGATTTTTCTCCATTTTAAAATATAAAAAACAGGTTACATAAACTATCGGATAACAAATAAAAATCGTTAAAATTTTTAATTTTCTATCAGAGTTTAGTTTTGTTTATTTTGATATTTTGCGGTTATTGTGTATCTGTTTTCTAACTGTAAAAAAATATGCTGTCGTGTGCCGAAGTGTGTCATGTATTTGTTCCTTTCCAATTGCTTAACTTTAGCTAAATACAATAAAAACTTTGGGATGACCTATGAGCTATTTTTAAATTTCATTGCTCGAGTCATTTGAATAAGGGGACAACACGACCCGCTAACCTACTCATCGCTTCCCGCGCCGATATCCCTTACCCCATCCATTCCTTAACTGAATAGACTTCTTTTTCATGATTCTTACCCATTACTGTATGAAAGTGAAATATTTGGTATACAGCGTGTTAAAAAAGTAACGCACAAATTCATTTATGGCGTTACCCTTAGTTTTTAAAAACGTTCAAACTGGTTGACTTTCTTTTCTTATCAGAAACTTTATATGCACAAAAATACTATTTTAAATTTCAAGTTGCCTGTAGAATGCCATTTCCATTTTGAAAAAAAAATTAAACACAAAGTGTACTTGTATGACACCTCATTTTGAAGCTGTTACTGAATAGGCTATAATATCCAAGTTGCTTTCTACAGCCAGCCTGAAATTTGAAATAAGAATTCTTGACTTGTAACGTTTCTAATAAAAGAAGAAAATTGGCCTACTTGGGCTTTTCTTATAAAATGTAAAAAGTAACAGCATGAATAAATTTGTGCACTACTTTCCTAATGCGCTGTATACATTACAACATTTTCATTAAATAAATTTTGTAAATAGTTATAAGTAACACAATACTACGAATCTTGATTTCAAGCATGAAACTTTACACTTTGTGCAGATAAAAATGGCTTTTGATTTACAATATCTGCATCATTTTTCGTTTCTACTGTATGCCAGTCAGTGGTTCATACCGTCATATCGAATATCCCCTAAAGAAATGGGGATCGTCTTTCCTCTCATTGAAAGAGTGCCAAACGATTGTAGTAAGCTGCCTGCTAAAAGACTATTCGCATTTTCATCCTTTGGAGTCAATTTCTTTATGATCAGCCATCTATTTGCTATTGCTACGTCGAACAAACAAGCGAAAATCGACCAGTGCCATTTTCGCTGTTGCATCCTTGTTTGGCAAACGGCACATTACCTTATTATTATAGCTGGCAAAAATTTGTGACTGGACTACATTCTCTTGTTTTTTTCTTTTACTCTTGTTTCTTTTGGTGTGACGTCCCTTCATCTTGCTAATATTATTTCTCCATCTGCACTGTTTCTGTAGTCGTAGATTTTTTCTGCTCCTTTTCCATTAACTATTTTCTCTTTCACCATATTTTCTGTTATTTGGTAAATATTTCATTAGCTTTGCAGATGTAAAATAACTGTCGAAAACTATCTTGTAGCATTGATTTGCTTTTTTTTTACTAATGAAACTACAGTATTCTATCCTATTTCAAAAACTTTTTTCTGCTGTTCTTTTTTTCCCCATATAAATGGATTTCTCAATACAAACCGCTTCGTAATACGGAATTATACCTTTGTCGATTGCTGAAGGTCTTTGCAGTTCACCATACTGTCTAAATAGCACATTGAGTTTTTCAATAAGTGGCTGTAGTTTATACAAAAGATAGTTTTGGTCAATATGATCATTATCGTTTGCATGGTTTACATTATTGTTACAACCTGTGTAGTTTGATGCCATCTGATAAAATTGTTGAAACGTCTGTTTGGTTTGACCAATATATACGTTTATTAGGGTATTTAGCATATCTTAATGGCTGACGTTCTCTAAAGTACACATATAACTCGTTTCTAGATTTCTAGATGGGCAGATTGAAAGGGATCCGGATTGCAACATTCGAGCTTTTCCAGATAACTAGATTTGGAGAGTCCGGATGGCCCTATTAAAGCTCCCCCAGACGGTCAAACTTAGGTTATCCAGATGACCACATTCGAGCTCTTTCAGATGACCAGATTTTAAGTGGTCCAAATGATCACAATCGAACCCCTCCATATGGCAAGTTATGTGGGGTGGGGTGCGCTTCTCCAGATCGCCAGATTTGCAGGATTGCAATGGTCACATTCGAGCTCATCTAAATGAACAAATTTAGGGAAGTCTAAATGACCACAATTGAGCTCTTTCATATGGCCAGGTTTGTGGACTGAAAATGACCACAATTGAGCTTTTCCAGGTGGTCAGATTTGGGGAACTGAATGGCCACAATCGAGCTTCTCTAAACGTCCAGATTTGAAGTTTCGAGATGGTCGCATTCGAGATCCTCAAAATGGCAAGTTTTAGGGAGTCTGAATCACGACAATCAAGTTTCTCCAGATCGTCACATTTGGGGGTCTAAATGGCCACGCTCGAGCTTTTCTAAACGGTCAGATTCAAAGTTTCAAGATGACCACATTCGAGCTCTTCTAGATGACCAGATCTAGAGAGGTCCAAATGACCACAATCGGGTTCCTCCATATGGCCAGGTTTATTGAGTGGGAATAGCCACAATTGAGCTTCTGCAGATGGCCAGATTTGTAGATTTAAATGGCCACAATTGGGCTTTCCTAAACGCCCAAATTTAAAATTTCGAGATGTCCATATTCGAAATCTGCAAATTGGCCAGCTTTAACAGGGTCCGAACAGTCACAATCGAGCTCCTTCATATGTCCAGGTTTGTGAGGTAAGGATGGGCACAATTGAGCTTTTCCAGATGGCCAGATTTAAAGGATTGCGATGGCTACATTGACGCTTTTTTAGATAGCTAGATTTGGGGTACCTGAGCAGCCACAATCAAGCTTTTCCAAACGGCTAGATTTGAAGTTTCAAGATGGCTACATTCGAGATTCTCAAAATGGCCAGATTTGGTGGGTCTGAATGGCCACAACCAAGTTTCACCACATGGCAGGATTTAAATGGTCGAGATAGCCGCATTCAAGCGTCTCCAGATGCTCAAATTGTGGAGGGTCCGGAGACCACAACTGAGTTCCTCTAGATGGTCAGATTTCGGGGAGGCCGGATAACTACATTCGAGCTCCTTCAGATGGTCAGATTTCGGGGATGCCGGATGGTCACATTCGAGCTTCTCTAGATAGCCAGATTTGAGGGCCTGAATGGCCACTGTCGAACTCCTCTAAACGACCAGATTTGAAGTTTCTAAATGGCCATTATTCGAATTCCTCTAGGTGGCCAGATTTAAGGGGGTTTAAATGACCACAATTAAACTTTTCCAAATAGCCAGGTTTGTGGAGTGGGGATGGTCACAATCAGGTTCCTCCAAACGGCCAGATTTAAAATTTCGAAATGGCCACATCGAAGATCTTCAAAACAGCCAGATTTGGTGGGTTTTAATGGCGACAATCAAACTCCTCCAAATAGTCAGATTTGGGAGTGTTAATGGCCACAGTTGAGCTCCTTTAAACAGCCAGATTTGAAGTTTTTAGATGGCCATTATTTAAGATTCTCTAGATGGCCAGATTTAAGAGGGTCCAAATGAGCACAATCAAACTTTTTCATATGGCCAGCTTTGTAGAGTGCAGATGGGCACAGTTGAGCTTTTTCAAATGGTTAGATGTGAACGATTGAAATGGACATATTAGAGCTTCTCCAAATGGCCAGATTTGGGGATTTGAATGGCCATATTCGAGCTCCCCCAAAATGTCAGATTTAATTAATAAGCCTTTAGTATATTCGAGAAGAAAACAGTATTACATAAAGTGAAAGTAAAATAGAAGTAATTTACTACAGACTATGAATATAATTAAGGCTCCTTGGAGCATGAGGCTTCTTTCAACTCTAATGTATATTATCTTATTCCTTTGCCGCATCAGTGTGATAGAAGATCGCCTTTGAGGGTTTTTCTACCATTTGCTCTTCTTTTCGTCTTATTTCGCAGAGTTCTAGGATATCTAAGTCAAATTTAGTTAATGCATTTTCCAATTCCACCATTCTGTCTTCTTCTATAAGTGTTCTTGCATTTAAGGTGCCAATGTAGAGTTTTTGGTGCTTATTTTGCGTTGAAGGGTAATGGTCTTGACCTCACGCGGTGACCACCTGTACTGAGAGGTTTTTGTTACTATATTTTTCAATCAAGTCCTTGTTCGTAGCCATATCATTATTTTTGTCTCTTTGCTTTGATTTAGTTTTTTTTCTTGTAGTTGTGGTTATTCTTCGTATTTTTTTTTAATTTGTCTTCACTTTCGGTTGCTCTTATGTCAGGGGTTAAGAGTGTATTTCCTTCTAGTTGTTCTAGGGAATTTGCTCTTGATCTCTGAAGGAAGCTGAGTAGATTGTTCTTGCTCGAGCTTGTCGTTTTGGGATTTAGGATATTTAGGGGAAAAAAAGATTGTCAGATTTGGGGTGGTCCAAATTACCACAATCGAACTTTTCCAAATAGCGAGGTTTGTGGAGTGGGGATGGCCACAATTGAGCTTTTTCAGATGACCAAATCTGAAGAATTTGGATGGCCACAATCCAGCTTCTCCAAACGGCCAGATTTAATGTTTCGAGATGGCCACATTCGAGCGTTTCTTGATGGCCAGGTTTGTGGAGTGGGTAGGGCCACAATTGAGCTGCTTCAGATGGCCAGATTTGAAAGATTAGGATGGTTACATTCGAGCCCTTTTAGATGACCTGATTTCGGGAGAGGGGACCATAAATTTTCAAAAGTCTTTTAACAAAGAACAAACCAAAAATGTCTATTGAAGTTTTACATCGTTTCGCTTTTTTAGACGAAAGCACCGGAGTACAATCAATCTTATAATGTTGTATTTAGGTTTTTGCCTTTACTCACTTGCGATTCAAAGGAGTGGGTTTTGATGGTTTTGATGCCGCCGATAATGAGCTTGATACCAATGATTTCGATGTTGACGGATTTTTAAGTTGGAGTTATTTTGAGAGCGGAAAGTCATCACTGAATCACACTCGCTAGAGTTTGATTCATGATCATTTCTTTGCCTTATGCATTCTGTTCTTAGCATATTAAAATTTGCTTCGTTCTCATTATCGCTCTTCTCACCGTCTTGTTCGGTTTTATTTCCGTTTTCAGCAAAAATCTGCACATTGACATCATCTTCATTCTTCTTTGAAGCTTCCAAAAGGTGATGAAGGCTAAACCTGAAATGTATTATCTAACTTAGCTTGAAAAGTCAAATTTTACACAACGTTTTGGCTTTCTGAACTGTGAGCCTTTTACAATCATCATAAAATGACGTTTGAAAGTATAATGAAGGAAACAAGAATAACCAACAATTTAGAATAAATTTTTGATTTATAGTTCTTTTGCAGAACACTTCGTTACAGGTTATATTCATATCACACAATGTCTGTTACTAAGGAACAAGGTAAGAACATCACGGCTTTGACTGCGTTTTCCTAAACATCCATTCTCTACACTAATGGATTAAAGGCTGAAAATACCGATAGTCTTGGTGGACTATACGATCTACCATATTTTGCTAATGAACTTTGAAATACAAGTTTGAACTTTCCAGGTTAACTATTCACCAAATTCGTAAAAAGAGGTTAGATACAACCAAAAACTAAAATTTGTCAGTACAAGCTTTAATCTGTGCTCATTTTAGCTTGAAACTTCATTTAGTGGGCGACTCTTTACAAGTAAAGGTTGTTGAGATTTTGATAAGGTTTTCCAGGGCAAAACTGTTCTTTTACAATATCCGGCCACTTGCAACTTTGTCAATGAAAGTAGAAAGTAGAAGAACTATCAGAAGTTTTGCTATCGTTGGTAATTACATTAATAATCACATATGTACCAATGCATATTATGCAGAAGAGTCTAGACTTCAGGATGTTATAATAAGACAAAGGGGAACAAGGTTTCATAAATATTTGGAAATCCATTCAATTGTGGCAATTTCGATTCAAACCTACATGTTTATAGAAAACATTCTTGACCAAATTTATTTGTTATCAACTATGCAAGTAAAATTTATTTATTAGATACTTTATTTATATACGGCGGTAGTTCGCTGAAAAGTAGAACCATACAGTTGATATTACTGAATATTCCTAGAACCTCTATTCATACGAATACTACAAGCAAATCTTGATATTTTTTTATAAAAATCGGGTAGGAAATGACGGAAACAGAAACGTCTTGAATGGCTGCTAAATCACAACAAACGAGATCTTCTACCAAATACACACCTGTCATCAAATTAACTTTGAAGTGCAGACAATTGCGTTTGAGTTAGTTATATCTAAAAGATGCTTCCGACAGTAATCTGACGCACTCCTTGAACTATGAGCTTCATTTGTATTTCACCAGTAACTACATATTTTCCAACTGTAACACTAACCCAGTAAAATCTAACTACTACAGCACGAATATCAACATAAACGCATTGTTTCATCTATTAGTAATACTTAATAATACTACAAATTTCGATGAATATAAATAGATTCTAACACAGTGCTGTGATATAGTGATCCCTATGGGAAAATAACTTTTCTCTCAGGCCAGGAAGGGCACACATGGAAAATAGCCACATCTAATCGACGTCAGAAGCGCAATTCAAAATTTAAAATATATTTCTTATTTACTTCATTCTTTCTTTTTTAGAGAAACTTTCTATTATATGTTTGCTAGGATATCGGTGGTTGACAGATATTGAATAGTGCACTCAACATCCCGAGTCGCATCTGCACAACACACGCGCGCTTGCATACTACTTTAACGAAATCACTCTCGGAGAAAATCAAATATAGATATTACCAGCAGCTTCCTCTTCTCGCTCGTTGCTACCCCACTAGCATTCATACATTTCTTGTGGCATGTTTTTTTCTAAGTACACAAACATTTGTTTGTTCAGTTTGTTCAGAGGGCTGAATATTTGTAGACCTTGATATTTCGTCAACAAAGTCTCACTTAATCTAACATCCTTCCCTCCCCCAAAAAAAACTACCTCCTCCTCGGCGTGTGCTACTTATTCAAGCGGAATTTATAAATGGAAGGAGACGACAAGCTGGTAACTATAGATGGAACGAAAATATCAATTTCTATTAAAGATAACTGTCATCCTCAAACTTAACATTAATTCTTTGTCATTTTCAATTTAAACTTTATGTGATCTAGAACGAAAGATTAAAAATTTTTAATTGACTTGGTAAAAGTGTTACTAGGTGTTCATTTATAGTAGATAATGAGTTAATTGAAAACAAAAAAAAAGTATGTAGTTGAATTATAGGTACACATTTATAAAAACAGAATACGTTTAGGTTGCCAGGTTTGAATAAATTTTAAATCTGAGATCGACTAATGTTTAGCAGTTTACAAGTTGGAAAATCAGTATGTGTGGGAGTAAACTGTTTAATATTTTCTCTCAAATAAACTTTTTTTAGAACAGAGGCACAAAATAGGCGTGGGAACCTTCTCTCTGCTCAATTTATGAGATGGGAGTGGAAAAATTGTGTATAAACGGTTTACAGAATCTTAAGGGGACGTGTTCACAAAATCCAAGGGAAGTCAAGGTGTAGTTCTAAGTGAACAAATAAGAGGAAGAAATAAAAATAAACTTATGCCTTGATCATTACATGATAGTGGTTAACAAACAATTACAAAAGAGCATAGTAACGCTGCTTCTAAAATTAAGTGCATGCGTTGTGGTTTTTCTATTGTACTCATTTGATAGAGAATGTTGTTCTTTTTTCAATTATGTAAAACTTTGATACACTTGAAACCTAAAAACGTGTTTTTGAAAATTTATTTTGATATTAATTAAGTTTTTTATAACAATAAACTGTGCTTATTCTTTATAACGCACTAGTAAGATCTAAATTGGAATACGCTGCCATCATTTGGAACCCTATTTATGTGTCTAATAATTTGCATATTAAAACTAATACAAGGAATTTTTAAAATACTGTCTATAACGACTTACTAACGTAAATGATAGTTTGATACGCTAAACCTTCATGTTAAACTACTTCCATGTAGAATCTTTTGGAAATCTAGTCTTGGTTTCATATGTGAAAGACGTTTGGTTTGTGCTTGCTCCGCAACAATTTTCACTTTCTAGGGGAATTGCGAGTAACTAAATCAAACACGTATAAAGGTACTATAAAAGTGTTATAAAGTCTTCTAAAATAGCATCAAGTAAGTTTAACTTAATGCAAATCAATTCCTAAAACGATACTCAGCAAATTCAAATACCTATAAAAGTCAAGGTCTAACTGGTTGACCGGCCTCCAACCGTTTGCGCGACACAACAGAGATAAGACACCGTAAACAAACTCAGGCAAACCGAATAAAATTTACAAACAGGGACGGCGCCAGGGATTTTAAGTAGGTAAATAAAAATATAAACGAAACAACCTATAATCTTATCTAAAATGGAAAGAATTGAAGAGATTTTTAAGGAAATAATCATTAATTACAACAATTGGATACAAAATTTGAATCCTTGCTCAAGGAAGTGACAGTCACCAAGCAAAAAATAAGACATTGGAAGTAAAGATAACAAAGCAGGAAAACAAAATTAAATATTTTTGAGAGGGGTATAAGAAGGAAAAACCTAGTAGTTAAAGCGAGTTAAAGTTATCACAGATGAAGAGAAAGAAAATAACCAGGACATGAAAGACAAAATAAGAAATATACTTCAGAAAATAGAAGTAGCAATGGATACAGAGTTGAACATAGAAGAGGTAAGAAGGATCGGGAAATACAATAGCAAGAGAAGAAGATCAGTACTGCTGCAACTAACTACGAGGAGATTCAAAGAAGACCAAAAACTTGAAAAGATCAGATGTGTGGATTGATGAGCACTACACAAAAGAAATACAGGAAAAGAGAAAAGGACTATTACCACAGCTGAGGGAAGCAAGGGCCAAAGGATTAAATGCACAATTAAAATATAACAAGTTAGTAACTAAAGAAGCCTAAGAATTAGATAATGGAGAAAACAATGTAACGAATAACCCAACGACAATTACAGTCTGTACGAAAATAATGAACGAAAGACGAAAGGAGTCCTTCACATAGATCACATTATAGAAAAAAACCTGTACAGGAAGAGAGAAAAACTAATAAACATACAAGGGGAAAATAAAGAACTGGATCTTGGCTGCGGACTGAATAATGAAACAGAAATAAAAAAAATGTACTGACCTTAAGAAATAAGAAAAAGTATAAAAGCAGCAGGGCAACAAAAGATATGCTAATTGGAACGCGGAACGTGAGAAGTATATATTAAGAAGACGCACGCAAATAGCTCACAAATGAAGTGACAAAATATAAATGCGATATTTTGGCCCTGCAGGAAACAAAGATACAAAATACAGAAATAACAGAAGCATGAGAGTGTGTCCTTTGTGATAGCATTAGCGGCTAGAACTATGTCAGACAGAATGTGTTATGTAAGAATTAGAGGAAAATTCCAAAAAGTCAGTATAATCAATACACTTGCACCTACTGAAGATGCAAGTATAGAAGTGAAAGAAGAATTTTACAAGATACCACGACAAGAATACAAGAGAATCCCAAAGTATAATCGAAAACTAATCATTGGTGATGCCAATGCACAAATAGGAAAAAAGAACACTTTAGTCCCGCAATCGGAAAGTCATGGTCTCACAAACGAAAACGAAGAAATTTTAATAGACTTTACCACCAGTTTAATAATTAAGATACGAACTTTGAACGCAAATACATGCACAAAGGAATATGGAGAGCCCCTAACGGAGCGGAGTGTATACCAACCAGCTAGACTATGTAATAACGGAAAGGAGAAAAGAACAAAATATCACAGATGTGAGATCTTACAGAGGTCCGAACATCAACTCATACCACTTCCTGGTAGGTACAAAATCAAGCAATTGAATTGATACCAAGGAAAGTACAACAAAACAAGAGGTATATAAAAACGATACATTGCAGGATTTTAACAAAAGACCAGGAACAGGGAAGATATGAGGCAGAAATACGGAAAAGATGAAAACTACTAGCAGAAGGGAAAGACATACAAACAATGTGAGGAGAGATAATGAATTCCATAAAAATGCAGCGAGTCTTGTTGAGCAAAGCAAAAAAAGAGTGATTTGAACAAGAATGTACTCAGGAAATAGAAAAATGAAGAAAGGCAGGAGTACGAATGCTACAGACAGAATCACAAGAAGACAGGAATAGTTAGATACAGTGAGCGGGCCAGGGAATGCAAGAAACTATGCAGGAAAAAAAAGAAAGTAGAATATGGTTAAACTGCTAGAATTAGATAACGATTACAAAAACAAAGAAATATGATACCTTTACCAAAGTATAACAATATACGGAAAGGTTACTATGGTAAACCAGTACCCTTGTCCTTAAAAGTGCATTAGAGGAATGGATCAGACCAGCAGGGAACACAAAGTACATGAAAAGAATTTTTTTAAAAACTTCTAGAAAACGAAGAAGAAAAGAGCAAGAACAAGCACCGACAGTAGAAGAAATAACCAAAATCATAAAAAACCTAAAAAGCAACGAAATCGGAGGTAGTGATGAAGCAGCGACTGAGGTAATTATTACGGGGGGAATGGTGAATGAGCTCATAGGAGAAATATATCAGCTAATACATAAAACTCTGGATAGAAGAAAGAGTGCCGAAGGAATGGACTGAAGCAATAATTTGTCCGATCCACAAAAAAGGTTCAGAGATGAATTATAAAAACTACAGAGAAACAGTTCTACTGAACATTCGATACAAAGTGTATTTGTATCAAAGACAAACTACTCTAATCATCAATGAATATCAAGCGGATTTAACTGAAGAAATTGAAGTCAAAAGTGAACTAAGACGGGAGAATACGTTTACGGCATATTGTTCAATTTAGCTTTGGAAAAGATAATAAAGAACGCCAAAATACATTGATTACCAGAAGTGGAACGGATCTAAAAGAAGTAACAACAAGATTAGAAAAGGCAGCTGAGAGATACGTAAAACCAAGTACATAGTATGGGCAAATAAGAAAAAACAGAAGACGCAGCTGACCATTGAGTAAGGAGAACAGAAGACCAAAACATAGAAGAAGTGGGGCAGTTCACGTACCTAGGAATTGTAACGAGATCTTGCGTTACACTTCAAAATCTAAAAAAACAAGGAACCCACCAGATGAAGGACACTAGGTTCCAACTCCGGGCACAGCTTCCGGAAAAATAAAAAAAAACTAGGAACAAGAAACGGCAATCAAAAATCGGTAGATACAAGGAAACACAAGGAAAAGAAAACTTATCCTTAATTGTACGGTTTTTCCTTTCACTCACTCGTCACAAAATTTCACGAATAAAAAAGTAACACAACTTTATATGCTGGTTGCGTCTCGTCTGCCGCAGCAGTCTTCCCTTCTCCCAAAAGCGGAATCCAACCGGTTCATGATTCCACGCTTAACGCAGGAAGAAAATTAAGCAAATTCTAAACAATAATAGGGTAAAAGCACCAATACCCTGCCACCTAAACAATGTTTGAAATTCAAACTCTTTTAGAATTAAAACTAAATATCTATTAATGAAACTTTCTGTATAACAGTGCACATACAAATGGTATAAATACATGCATATTTATTATCAAAAGCTATAAAATGTTCACTTTTATATTTCAAAAAAAAGTAATTTATCAAAACGTGCATTTTGTACCAGTAAGCGATCCACTCTTTGTTTTCGATATTTGTTTAATGAAAATTTCTGATTTTTTTGTATTCAATATGAAGAAGGAGTACTGGTCTGATTTAACAAATAAAAATATTCACAAAGATGTTAAAAGCAATGCCTAAATTTATCTAGAATGCAAGAATTTCTCGTCTTAGCATAATCGCACGTTCCGAAAGTAATTAAAAGCTAATAATTGACACACAATTTTTATTTATTTGAAATGAATATAACATAATACTTATAACCAAAGACAGTAGATAACATATAATTAAAAATGGCAGTTATGTAAGCCGCTATAATTTACTTATAAAACAATAATGCATTAGGCGGTGGGCTTTTGGAGCTGGACGCATTTAGCTGCGTTTACCCTAGATCCTATCCATGGAAGAAGTAATGAAAAACTCAAGGAAAAAGAATCCCGCAAGATAAAACCGTAATATAATAACCTTCAAGCGGATAAAGAAATCACCATCCAAATCCGGAAGAACATCTATTCACAACCCTTCTTATCTAGAAATTCTAGAATATAACACCCCTAACGGGAAATAATGTAAAAGAATAATTAAATTTCCACTGCGGAGAATTAAATTTCAATATTTGAAATAAATATTCCCAGCGTTTCACCTGCCCTAGAAGTTGTGAAATGCGGAAAATGTTTCAAACTGAAAACAGGAGAAATGTGAACCCAGACTAATAAAATTTGTAACCCAAGATTTCTAAAACGGTGTTTTATGATCAAGGCATTTTCTTCTACAACATTGAGAAACTACTGGTACCCCCGAAAACGCAAAAAGCCAATTCCCATGTAACGGGAAAGAACAAAAAATGACCGTTACAGAGTCCAGATCACGAAGAATCCTGGTTAATAAAGATGAATGCAGGCAAGGATAATGGAAGCTAACAGATGTGTCTGGGCACTACATAGCATATTTAAGAACAAATCACTGTCAAGAAATATGAAAATTAGAATCTACAAAACGGTAGTAAAACCTGTCATCTTCTAAGCTTGCAAAGTATGGTTATCAAATTTAAAAGAAGAGAAAGTAGTCGCAGCATGGGAAAAGAGTACTAAGGAAGATCAATGGAGGGAGAAGAGTAAACCACTTACGGATAAGGCAAAGAAATCAGAAATTACAAACATTGTTTCAGGAACCAAACATCATTGGAGTTATCATAGCGCAAAAGATCCGTTGTTTGGGCTACATAATAAAACTCCCACAAAAGAAAGGATACCTAAACGTTTGCTAGGAATCCGCAAATGAAGAAGAATAACCAACGACGGGAGAGAATGGAAAAGGATCACCATGTGCCTACTAGGCTTCTAGAGCTATTTTATTAACAGTAATATCTAAATTGGAATACGATGCTATTATTTGGAACTCTGTTTATGTCTAATAGTTTGCATATTGCATTACAAGCAATTTCTAAGATACTGGCTATATCGACTTACTGACGTAGATAATTAGATACACGAAACCTTCATGTTAAACTACTTTCATGTAATCTGTGTAAAGATACTCTTAGATCATGTTATGTTTACTTATCGTTCACTACTAGCAGATCAGTCAAATAACATTAATTTAATTTTGCTATGCACCTTTTTGTCTCTAATGCTTGCCCCTATCAAAATTTTTATTTGAGGTTTTGACTTTCCAGAACCATCATCTGGTGAATTTTTTTATAGGAGCAAATTAAATTTTGCTATTGTTTGACGAAAGATTTTATGTAGATTTCAGCAATGTACCACATCAGGAATCTTAGTTCATTGAAAGTCGCTTCATTAAAGGAGATGAAACGAACTATCTTACTACATTGCAACTGCTTGGTGGTCAGGATGTCATTTAAATTAACAAGTAAACAGTTCTGCTCAATGCTTACTTGGCTAATCATATTCACAAACTTTTACTATTACAAAATGTGAAGAGACTTCAGTTTCCCAGATTTATCTCGCGATATTACCCATTATAAGTTCTACAGCTGCTACGGCTACAGAAGAATATGCTATATTTTTACAGCACAATTCTAAAGGGTAACTCATCTTTCACAAAATTTAATTATGCATTTCTGGAAAACTCCACTCGTTCCATAGAGTATAATTCACATTTATTTATAGGAAATTTATTTTTAGTTGTTGTTGACGCTAGAATCCGATGATTAGAAATAATACTAATGAAAAAGCTTGGAAGCTATTAAACTATTAAAGTTCTTCGAGATTTCTTTGCACGGTTATGCTTTCCCCAAGTTCAAGATTTTTTGAGAATTACATAATGGTATTAAGCATCTCTTAGCAGCACCTGGAAAAGCGTATCTTGTAATGGTCTCGTTAAATGCTTCGTACAAACCACAAAAAATGGTTTACAAGCTGCAATGAACGAACCGGGAAATTTATCATTTAAACTATCTCCACCGCCTACGTCATTTCGCACATCTCTTACTTCGACCACTGGAATTGGTCTTGCAAAGGACATGCTAAGATCTCCCCTACGAACAAGAATACAAAATTTAATAAACTTCTAGATTTTTAAAATGCAGCATTGGTTCAATTTAAATTTTATAACGACCAAGACGTAAAATGGATAAATACTTCAGGTGAGTAGGATTAAATATCTCACACTGAAGAATCAGTCTCATAGATTTTGGGGGGAGGGGACAAAAACTTGACAAAATTGAGAAGAAAAGCAGAGATCTACAGAAAATGTAAAATCCCAAGGGTTGCTACCTCTACTGCTACCATATTATATAACTCTGAAATCTGGACATACGTTCTATTATAAAGGAGATGAACATGAAGCGGTTGGAGGAGTCGGTCTTTTTATACAGAAAAGTCAAACAAAAAATATCATGACCATTAAAGCGATATCTAATAGGGTAATATTTGCCACCCTAAATTATTCAGCTGTACGCACTAACAACCGATGAAAGCGATGAAGAAGTGAAAGCACTTGACCTGTTCCCAGCCATACAAAGTAACCTGTCGCATTTTACAATTATAGGCGGCGGCTATAATTCTAAGCTGACCTCTTCGAAAGAGCTTTAAGAAACCTTAGTAGCCTAGGCCGAAATAACAGAAGGGAGACACTTTTAAGCTTCTTACTAGCAAAGAATCTGTACCAAATAAATAGCTTTTTTTACAAGAAAGTTTAGAGAAGGTGGACATAGAGAAGTCCAGACGATAAGACTAAAAACAAAATTGATTTTATAATCGCTGACAGAAAACAGACAATCAAGGACGTTACCGTCCTGAATCAATTTGGAACAGCAGGTGATTACCGAATGGTTAAAGTTATAGGGGAAATACACGTGAGAAAAGGTGCAACCTAAATAACCTAAATGAGGTAATAGTGAACACAATATCAGATTCTCAGAAAACATTTTGCACCAAAGAAAAGAAAGAGGAAGAGATCAATAATAGGTCTGTGGTTCTCATCTTTATTGATTTTCATAAGGCATTCAACACAGTAGAAAAAATCCGGATGCTGTTGTTTGAAAGTATATGAAGAGAGTCACTATTGCAACGACGTCAACGTAATCTAATTCTGTCAACAGTTTGAAGACAAACACTTATTTGGAGATTGTCCGAGCTATTCTGTGTCACACGTCATTTGATTGTCCTTACGAATTGCCTCTTTTTTGCATTTGTAAGGATTTTAATTCACTCAGTAGTGGCGAAGTGTTGATAACTACCGCTGAACCTAGTACAGCACCTTTAAGATGCTTTTAATAAGACCCTAGAGATCATTTTTCTTTCCTTGTTTATATAATAGGTCTTGGTCAATACTATCGAGTAGATCATGCTTTTATAAGCACGTGATTTGTTAGTAGCAGCGCACTGTTGCAGTAGTCGGAGTAAGTAAGTAAGCAAAACGTTTCTTGCAATTATAGCAGTCGGGGGAAATTCTGCTGCCATGTGCAATGACTTAATTTTTATCCATATGCAGATTTAAAAGTAATAGAACAAGCCTTTTCCAGAACAGAAGCTAGAAATATTACTCTTCTAGAACTCATTGGAGTTTTCTTAGAGGAATGCTTACAAGATGTACCTGGAGCAATTGGAAAAGATGTTTTTGCCTTAATAATTACACAAACTGGTTACTCTGCTTCTGTTTTTTGTCTTTTAGCTGGTGCTATAGGAATAAATGACCTTGCAATTTTTGTGGTTGTCTGACAGCTTGTTACGGGAAAAGCAGAATTCTGTGACTCCAAAGCGGTAACTTACCGTCAACATAAAACTAATGTGCCGCCTGGTCAGCCCAGAGAGTCACACACGAGCAGGCTAGACAATACAGCTAGCTATCAACTTACTCCCCAAAAAAAGTAGATAAAATGGTCAGAAGGTCAGTCTAGATAGTGAAGGTTCTATCATAAACCATCTATTAGGACCTTAGAAAACTTAATATGATCGCTAAAGATTTCTTTTTGCTTATCAAATTGAAGTCAAGAGAAATACACGGTATATTAAATCGTTTGTTTTTAGTACTAAATGCATTATGGAATTTAGAAATAGTAAACACGACAGACTGGGCAATTGTCTCTTGTAGAGCTGGATCACAGCGGTTCACAATTAATTTGAGTATCTGTAACTGAGTCAAGCAAAGAACATCAAAACCCAAAAAGTTGGTTAAGAGATATAATAATGCATTTCAATAAAAATAACTAAGACTAACTCTAGTTATATGTACAATATTTGGAACTTACGTAATCTAGATGCGCTAAGTAATAGGTTAGTCAAAATAGGGCTAAAAACGCGTGATCTGGCCGCGACGCGCGCCGCTTAGTTTGCTCTCTTTAACAAAAAAAAATTTTTTTTACCTATTAAATATAAATATTAAGGAATAAAAAAATTCAGGTATCATTAGGATACATGAATCAACAATAATCCATGGGAAAAAAATTTTTCCCACAATTTGTTTATTAGTTATGCTTTTGTTAACTAAAGAAATTTTACCAATTTTTGATTATTTATAAAAAAGTGGAGACTGACAATTTTTTAAATTTCTACCAACGGAGATCTGTTCTGTAGCCTTTGGAGAATAAGCTCAAGAAGTGAAAAAAATCTCAGGTTTTTAGTTTAAAAAATATCATGGTTTTTATGTTAATTTTTAATTGGTAAAATTTCTTTAGTTAACAAAAGCATAACTAATAAACAAATTGTGGGAAAAATTTTTTTCCGCTGGATTATTGTTGATTCATGTATCCCAATGATACCTGAATTTTCTTATTTCTTAATATTTATATTTAATAGGTAAAAAAAATTTTTTTTGTTAAAGAGAGCAAACTAAGCGGTGCACGTCGTGGCCAGATCACGCGTTTTTAGCCCTATTTTCACCTCTAAATTAAAATTATAAATATTGGTGCTACAATTCCGGGAGTTAGACTTTTTTGTGGGAAATTTCCTGCTCTTTAAGGATCGTTTTTTTTATTCCGGATATTTGCAATATTCTCCGAGATATTTGCAAAAAACGATACCCCTTTTTTCACGAATTTGTTTATAACTTTTGCAAAATGTTCGAAAAGTTTCTAAATGCCATTCCGAATCGAATGACACCTCGATCATAATTTTTGGTGAAGTCAGCCAAAATGGAACTTGTGAACCACACTAATGAGCTGATGTTCACTCCCAACCCATTTCACCAGTTTCAGTTGCATTTAATTAATAATAATTTTCATACTTTCTGTAGTCTAACATTGTCTTGTAACTTCCCTTTCCATGATTCTGTACAATAGGACTCACAGTAGGTATTAATTAATTACAAATAAGGTACGGCTATCTGCTTAGATCACAGAAAAATTTCAACGATCCAAGTTAAAACGCTTTTTATTGTTAGTCACTTTCCAAACAAGCTTTGTTCTATCCTCGACGAAACTTTTTTTAAATAAATTTTATTAGGGTGCACAATATTTACTTTTAATCGTTTGGGCAAACAAAATTTCTTAGAATAATTTTATTTTAATCATTTTTTATTATTTTCTAACTGATTACTATGATCCTGAATATTGACTTTTATTACTTCTATTATTTTTTTTTGATTAGCTGAGTCTTTATCATTTCACCATACCTACTTTGTAAAAACGTCTCGCCTACTGATTGTATTTACTACCCAAATTCCCCAAAAAAGTAAACTCATATAACGAAATTTTTGATTTAATTAACTTTTTTTAATTTTTAAAAATGGCAAAATTAGATTCTATTGTATATAGTATGTTAAAAGCATTCAACTAATATTAGGGATTAAAAGAAAAAAATATTCCAGTTATTTTTAGCTGTAATTTAATAGATCATGAATTCAACCTTTTAATTTAATTTTCAGAACATTTCTATTCAATTAAGTTATTGCAAATTAAAATATAATTTTTTTCTGCTTTTGGTTTTAGAAATACAAATTGAGATACTTCAGGTTCATTAAAAAAAATAATAAACACAGAGGCTTCCATTTAAAGGGAATGAACTTGAAAAATTGAATTAGAAGCGTTTTTCGTTTCGTAATAATTAGAAAGGTAAAGTAATAAATGTTGCCCTTTTGAGTACTCACAATATTTTTCAATTTTGTATTGCAGTATTTTTTTTTCTATTTGCAATCAACTTTTTATAAATAAGAAATATAGTTTACCAAAATTACGTTTTTTCCCCTCATACTTCCTTATAACTTAACTCATGCGGAATTTCATTTTCTCCTCGAAATTGATACTGTTGAGGCTTTAAAGTTGACAGTGAGGCAGTTTTTGTTGTAATCTATTTATGTTTTAAAAAACTAAAGTTGATCTGAAAGTTTTCAGGTTTCTCCTTAACGTCTGTTAGATAAAGCTCAACGCATCGAGCTGAAGCGTATTATAAAGGATTTTCCCTGAGGCGAGACATTTTCTTACCGACAAAATCTACAACTACAATCTGATACTTTATTCATAATCTTTAATTAAACCTTCAAAAGCGTTTTATATTAAATGCTTTCTGAAAAAGGAATGTAAAATACGCTAAGAATGACATTGTTGTTTAAATTTTAACAAAAATATGTCTTACAAGTTAAGCTTTGTTATATCTTAACGTTTAACAAGAAAAAATTGAATTATGCCAGCCCAGAATTTGTTTAATAGTTTTCTAGAATTTCTCCTCTTTTTTGCTTGTTTTCTTTCTTATCCATATAAAGCACAAATCTCGCTTTTTGCTGTCATACAAAATATTCCAACTTGAAATCTCTCTTCTTATATTTTCATGCGCTTTTTATCAGTCAATTTATAGATATTGCGTTTGGTTGTTTTTGCTGAATTTGGGATACTTTTAACAAAATTAATTTTGCCAGAAAAATCCAAACTGTAACCTAAATAAACAATAGAGATAATTAAAAGGAAATTAGTTTCTCTTTTTTTATATTTCTAATGTAAGTAAACCGATTACCAATAAAATAGATAACCTTAAGTCCGTCTTTTCAAGAAAGAAGTAATTTTTTGTTGCAATTTAGAACCCTATATAGTTTGGTGTCGGTGGTTTTTTTGCTTGCTTTTCTCCTTCCTTCATTTTGGGCGAGCTTGAGAGTAGAATATTACCCGTCTTTTTCCCCGGGTCCTGTTGCTTGTTATTTTATTTGGTTCCGCAGTTAATCTAAATCTCGCTAGACAAACAAACTATTTTCACGTTTTTCGCTAAATTGGCAAATCTATTAATTTATGATCGCAATAAAAATGATCGTCAATAAATATAAATTAAAAGCTTAAAGGATAAAAATAAATCCTTGTTTGAATAATGTTTTCAGCAAGATAATTTTAGTTTAGTTCTAACCTATTAAAATAGAATTGTGATGGAACAATATGCATAGGTATAAATTAAACGGTGGTGTGCAGTAATCTATTAACAAGGATTTACGCTGACAATGGTGAAACTGTAAAGTTCCTGCTGCTAGCATGTTTAGTTTTACTTGAATGTGCATATGCTGCAGTTGCACGAATCAGACGTTATCTAAACGAAACCGTTGGAAAGAAAATTAAAAAGACTAATGACTTGATTTTATCGAAGCTAGGGTTGAAATTATTCAGCTATTTATATAATGAAAAGAATAAACGGTTAAGAGGCCACATTAATAGCGTAACTACAGTTTTGTTATAATACACGTGTGAGCAGGAAAATTACTGACTTTTATTATTTTAATAGCTTCATTGTTTTAAAAGGTTTTTTTTCTTTCTCATTTTGCTAACAAGCTTTTTAAAGTTTATTTTAGTTATTGCAGGAAAGCATTTTATTTTTTTGGAACTTTAGATGAAATTCAACCAATTACATCTTGTTGCAAACTGTAAGGCATTTTACATTTTCAGTTGCTTTTAATTGAACTCTTTACGACAAGCAATGTAGCCTCACCTTTTGATAATCCATTGGCAACATCTTTGCGTTGAACAGTATAGTCGTTGTAAAAATGATACAAAATCGAATAGCCAAGTTTCAGTTAGAAATATGATGTCAAGATTAAATTCCTGAGTTTACAGCTAATTATTGTGTTATTAGCTGCATTTAATTTCGTTATCCCAAGTTTTAGAATAGTTATAGTACGTAGATATTATACTTGATATAATCAAGTCCTACCATTATTCTAGAAGCTACTACTCTTATATACGAATGGTGCAGTTTTATGATGGGTCTGGTAGTAGCCATAATTCCAAACTTGCCGTTACTATTTTTGTTGTCAATGCTTAGTAAGACATCATAGTTTTGAACAACTTGAACTAAAAGTAAACCAAACCAATTCTGTTTGAAATTTTCCGCATGTTTATAATTACAATTATCTTAACATTACTTGTGCTCGTCACGGTTAAATTGCGGTGTTTCTGCTACTGCTTTTTTCTTTAATCTCTGTTATATTATTTAGCCTGATAGTGATTTAATTCACAAACCCATACGATTACCAAAAAAACGTCGTAATACTAGACTGACGTAAATGTACCAATTACATTTAGGTTATAAATCTCCTGTGGGATCAAAAATGCAAATCTGTCATGGTTTACAGTCAACTACCTATAAACGCGCATCAAACAACTGCTAGTTTAAGATATTTGGATAAAAAAGGAATAGCTTGCAATAAGTAAACATAGTGTGCTGCAAGCTATGTTAACGTTATTGTAATTAGCAAGAACACCAACTAGCGCCGACTCGAAGTTAACACAAAATATCAGAGAAACCAAAAGACAGCAGCTTTTTCATAAGCTCCTTATAATCAATCTTTTCAGGTTTTGAAAACTCAATCGGTTTCATGCCAGAAGGGCGTATCGCAGAAATTTTCATTTTTTAATGACAAATTAGTCACTTATGTGTATGTCGTGCCAGAAAGACCTATCGATTGTCTTAATGGAAAGGCTAGGAAGGCGTTCTTAACAGGAAGAATTAATTTATAGTGGCAAACCGTCTACGCGAAGGATTCCATATTAATGGGCGTAAATTGGCGAATTGTAAGGAGAAGAATCAGTTATGCGACAAATGCGCAGATAGCGGGCGTGAGTTTAAACAATGTAGAAAGCAAGAAGAGAGTAGAAGGGGAGCAGCGTGTAGGACGGACCACGATGCGAAGGACCCCCGTTGCCCAACGCTGCCGAGAATTAAACAGTCCATCGTACAGAATATAAATTATGACCTTTAAAGATCATATACGGAATATAGGGGACATCATCAAATTTGCACAGATTCATTGTGTGGGTACAAGAACCAAACAAGCTTAGGGATTAGGTAGTTAAGTCTGAATATCCACTTAGAACGGCGAGTAGGATGATAGAAAGGCCGATCAGTTGCGTAATGGTAGGGAATAATAGATATGATCCTCTATTAATAGGGGATATATCATGCGAATCCTTCACAGTAGTCAGTTTAGGCACTTGGGGGGTTTGATGTTTATAGTATCGATATATTTACCTCCGACTACTAGAAGCGTTTATTTAGAAGAGAATTTAATAGATAGATTATGTCAGCTCAAAAATTATAACCCATACTAGCGATGCTGCGGGTGGACCTCGAAGCCCTCGCTCAGCCGCTTCGCGGCTCCGCTCGGGGCCGGCACCTGCGGCGCTTTTCAAGCTTCTTGGACTAACAGAGGCGTCTTCGACCTCTGGCAGTCTCCGATCGGACCAGCTCGGGTTCACGGACCCGTTGCGTGCGGTCGTCGAACGCGACAACGTGTAGGGTATCCAAACTACGACGGCTCGGGCTTCGCCTTCGGCGTTCCTGGCTTGGTCTTCATCCCCGCCGTCTTGGGCTTCGTCCTCTGACTTCCGGAAACGATAGCTTTAGCGGTTAGTGAAAGGATAGCTACAGTAGAACTTTCGTCCAGAAACATGTCTAAGAGATTGGAAAGGGGATGCCGGCAGGATTCTTACTCCGGACCGATCTACTGGAATCTGCTGTACGAGAGTATATTTAGAGATCGACTTCCGGAGGGGTGTGAGACAGTTACGTTCGCCGATGACATGGCACTGATAGTTAGGGCGCCCCAATTTAAGGTACTAAAAGTAAGAGACACTGAAGTGTCAGGTAGTTTAGTAGACTGGGAAAAAGAAGAAATGTTCAAATTTAAAGTTGATAAAATAGAAGCTTTTTTCTTTGGAAGGAGGCCAGGGCAAGAAAGACCAGCTTTTAGAATAGGAGGAGATAGGGTCTATTATAAGGATAGTATTAGATACTTGGGAGTAATGAAAGACGATAGGTTGTCCTAGAACACTGACGTAGAGCATGTGATCCAAAAGAGAATACATCTAGCCCACAAGAAACAGACGGTGGCTTAACTCACGTGTTGGATTTAGAGAAATTCTGTATCTAGGATCTACGAGGGAGCGATTCAACCAGCTATCTCGTATGCTGCTAATATTTGGGCAGGTATTTAAAGGTTAGGCAAAATAAAAAATTGATAAGCAGGGCAGCGGCAGCATGCAATACAGTATCAATAGAGGCAATATTAGTCATTAGTCAGATTGCACCTATAGACTTATATCTGCAGGAGGTTGATAAAAAGCAACTTTTTAAAGATAGGTCACGACAGCTTAGCGAAGGGTTAGGGTTAGATGGGCGCGATGTAGAAACTAGGGCAAAGGTAAGGGAGATGGGGTATCCGGCGGATATAGGAAAATGTAACTTTGAAATAAGAGATGAGAAGGTCTAGAATGGAGTGAGGAAAAGCAGGGACAGCGTGCGTAATATAACAGGGAATCGAAAATTTAAATTAGGATTGTTGAGTTCCATATTTCAATGCGAGCGTCTCGCTATTGAAGTTTATTAGGGAATGCACTTTAAACAACGATAGCCAATCGGTATTAATAGCGCTGGAGAGGATGAAAAACCCAACTAGACTACGGATATAAACGTGCCAGGTATACAAGGAAGTAGCAAAAGGGGTCAGAATCAGGGTAAGATGGGTTAAGGCACATGTAGGAATAGAGGGAAACAAGAAGGCAGACAAATTAGCTAGATAGGCGCTTACAGAGGAAGGGGCCGAAGCGGTGTTAGACATTGTCCTTCGAACGTTAGTTAAGAAAAAGCTAAGTGAAAGAACAATAGAATTGTGGGATGATAGACGGAGTTGCGCTAGCACAGGTACACTTACGGCATGATTTATTCAGGATAATGAGATGAGAGCTAAGGGTATAATGCAGTTAATCACGGAATACGGAAATTTTATGTCATACTTAGCAAAAATAGGGAAAATACCTGCAGAAGACACAGGATGGAAACGCGGCGAAGGAGAAATAAATGCAGAACGTGTGCTGTTTGGGTGTAGGTTAGAACAACTGGAAAGAAATAAGGAGGATAGGCGGTTAACTATGGTAGAATATAGATGGCCACAAAACATCGAACAAGTACGATAGGAGAGTTTAATAAATTTGCTAAGAGAGTAGAGAGGCTAAAGGTGCCAAGGGAGATTTAGGATTTAGGAATTAGCTAATAGATATAAGGAAAGGTAGATATAGGTAGGTTCTGACGGTGACCGTGGGAGTGGTTGGTCTGCCGTTTTTGTCTTAACCGCGTCTTCGTCGGTCGCCCTGAGAATCTAATTTATGGAGCTCGAGCCCGTCGTGGACCGCCTGGATGCAGAGCTTTTAGCTGAAAAGGAGTCCAATTTTCCTTTTCGTCGCATTTATACGGGCCCATTCATGTAGACGCGTCTGTTTCGCCAACGGCTTAACTAAGAAGCTGTTGCATTTCTAATGCATTGTACGTCGTGATACTTATTGTACTGAGAAATGTCAATTTATCAAGACCAATGGACATTGAAAACGTTGACATTCTGGAAACAATACCTGATACTGAAGGTAGCTTCGATAATTAAGTCATAATGACTTGAGTAGGTACAGTGATTATCTATTTAGTTGACAATATTGATAGAATGGAAAATGTATTCTTCACTAAACAAATGGCGTGTGATCATATCACTTAAATTTCAAGCGAAAATGAAGGTTCAAATTCTGAATTTGAAGGTAGCAAAGAGGAAAATGGCGATGAAAACGTTGAAGATTCTATTGAAGATCCTGATCTTGTACCTGAATATTATATAAATATGAAACAGATGCTGGCAACTTTGATAATGCCATTGCTGATCCCGATAAAGAACTTAAAGGAATCATCGGTTGAACAGGCTAATAAAGGAAGAAATGGGAGGCATCAGAAACACGGAAAATAATATTAGAAAAAGCGAGCTCTATTAATAGATTAATACGTTGGGTCAACTTCAGTCCAAAGAAGTACCAAAGATTGCTTGCAGTTGTAAACGAAAAAGAAAAAAAATCTACGCTTCTGCTAGAATCATAACTTGTTCAAATTTTTGGGACCCTGGAAACCTGAACAGGCAGCACGATTTCATTGCAAATAGCATTATTAAGATTGCTACTGCATGTTTTAGAAGGGAAGCATCTAGACGTAAATATACGTTAAAATATACCCTTCCTTATCAAATAATCAAACAAAAGCTCAAGGTTTACAATTACAATGCCGAGCTCTGACATCGCCTTCACCATAAGCTTTCAGATGTTACAGTTGCAGAAGTGAACGAGGATATTAACTTATTTCCTAGGTTACCATCACACTCGTGCAAAAGAGATACCAGTAAAGACTATTTAGGGCCCTATCTAAATAAAAAAGTTATGTAGGAATTATATTTAGAATATTTACAACAAAAGAAAAGTAAACCCGTCGGAAAAGCTATTTGCAAAGAAATATGTAATAAAAGTAATACTGACTTTACCAATTTGATATTGCACAAGTGTCGAAGCCCTGCGAATTAGGAGAGTGATACCCACAGAAGGCCTCGAATTTTAATGGAGAAGCTGCCCTCCTAGCCCTTGAACGCCTTAAAGTCGAGCGTGGAAATAACGCAGTTCTTCTCATTGAGTCCCAGGCCGCTATTCTGACTGCCACGTCCCTGGAAGATAACTGTTCAACGCTAGATGTCCGCCGGAGTCAGCAACTGATGTCAGAGTTGATAGGGTCTGGGTGGACTATCTGCCTACAGTGAGTTCTCAGTCACTATGGAATCAGGGGGAACGAGGAAGATGACTGGGAACAATGTTGTTGGTGAGGTGGGCAAGCAGTGGTTCTTAATGTTGGGGCCGCCTGCCTCATGACCTTCTCATAGACGTGACCGTGGCCTGATTTAGACTGCACACAGGGCACGACTATTCCATTGCATAGGAGTCGTCGACATTCCTTCATGTGTGCTTTGTGGCGGACAGGAGGATATGACTGGTGCCCACCTAAACAATTGTGAACCGCTTGCACAATTACGACTGTTAGAACGGCAAGATCGACAAACAGAAAATAAAAGGTGTTTCAAAGCAATCTTGAGATTTTCAGAAAATAATTAATTCCGGCGAAACTCAAACTTTTAATTTTGAATTCCTTGATGCTATAACTGAAGCTTATGAAGGGTTGCTGCAGTTACGCTCTTGTAGTAACTAAAAGGCCAATTAAACAATGTGTTTGAGGAAAGTAATTTTAGCCTGGTCTTAAATAAAAAATATTATGTTAGAGGTTGTTATCCCATGAGGATTCAAAGTCGATTTGGTGTTGGCTGTTTGAGCGACGCTACTGGGACGTGCTGTAATCCCCACTGCGTTACCAGCAGCGATGATTAGGTACTGTCAGTAACTACTATTTGCTTGCGTACACATGCAATGTGTTACCTATAAGCATACAATCAATCAGATTCATATTGCCAGATAGTTATATTAATGTTCAAGATTGCCCATAAATGGGCTGGTCGTGTCATTCTGATTTGTAAAAACAACCTGTCCTAAAGAAAATTGTTTTGCAATTCAAATTTCTGCCTGGCAAGCTTTCCGTAGTCATCCGTGCCTAAAATCAATCATTTCTTGGCCCCAATTTATTGTTTTAACAAAATCTGTTATATTAAAAATAAATTATCTCCATGACCTGCGACGTCTTGGAAGTGTCTATGCAAGATTCAAGTAAAATTTTCATAAGATTATCTAGAAAACAGTTTTTAATCTTTAAAATAATAATTCGTACGGTTTATTATTAAAGTAACCTCACACTTCCTACTTTAAAATAAATGCTAACAGAAATAATGTTGTTTTTATTCCTATATAGAAAATTTATTTCGGAAGGAAGTTGTTTGATTCTACAAACTGAAAAACAAATTGTTTCTATTTTAGAGAAAAACCTTGAAAGGTTTCAAAGAAAAATTTGGACAGCGCTACCCTTGAGAATTATGTGTAAATCATGGTCTGGTTACAATCAATCGCCTGAAAAACTCGAATAGACAGAAAACTGACAGAGCTACATATGATACAAGATATAATATTCGAGGAAAAGGCAATCGTTTCTAGAAACACCGACTTTTAAACATTGATACAGCCAGTGTTTTGGTTTTAGTGAATTTGTTTCGACTTCATTACCCAACGATAAACATTGGAAATTTTCTTTAATTGTCAAAGTAAAAACTCGTCTCACTGATTGCCTATAAATACGAAATTTAATTACTAATCAATTAGTTAAATAAGAGAGTGAAACAAAGGACTTTGTATAATTATTACCTCCAATTACTGAAACCGTTGATTTTCAATTAATTGCCATTTATACTGATGTATTTCGTTATAACCGTGTTTCTGCGTTTGATTGTTATCGATTAACGTTTATAATGCATAACACTTCTAAAACCGACAAAAGCTAAAATTGGAGAGCAAAGTTGGAATTTCAAAAATATCCTTTGATTGATATTCTCAATATAACTGTCAAAGTGTGCACAGATTTGTAAGAAAAAAAATGAATTGGTGTAGCGGTTTTAAAACATTTTCACAATGCTGTCAGCAACGAAAGAGAACGCATTATTAATGTCCAAACTGCAGTCACAATCCTCCTTGAGCTTCGGCGGGGGAAACATTCTGAGAACGGAATAGAATTTGAGAAATGACGCGAAACGGATATATAGGATAGATAGATATCTGGAAAGCCAGACATAGATAACGCAAATCCAGTGTCGTTGTGATCGATGAAAGCGGAGAGTAGACAAATGCTTGTTAAACAAAAAGAGAAGGTTTTTTATTACCCGTGAAGATAACAAATTGACGAAGTTAACATTTTCATATGTGGAAAGTGATTCGTTTTTAAATTAGCAATATCATGGTAGTTTTTGTTTTGTGAAACAACAAAGCGAAAAACTTGACGTTCTGTTTTGAAAAGTAATAATTGTCGGACAAAAAGGAACATAAAAGACTGCACACGATTGTTACCAGCGTTATATCGTTTCTGTATTTGTTCGAAGTAAAAACATCGGCAAAAAGAATACAGCTTAGGGAAGTTAAATGCTTGAAATTACCAGAATGGCTCGTACAGAATCCACTAATTTTAATCTTTCCTAATTTCGCAAAAAATACAAAGCAAAAACAAGAGGTAGAATAAAATTAAATAAAAAAGTAGGAAAGTCGGCAATAAAAAAGGTGAGCACCGAGCGCATTCACGTTAATTATTTTAATTTATATCTCCAAGTTTTCCTTTCTTGTCAGATTATTTTGTCTCAGCAGCGCTGAAATAAATTAGCTTTTCACAAATTGAACTAAGAAAAGTTAATTAACCGAATGATGAGGAAACGGAATTCTTTAAATACAGCTGATGACTGGATCGATTAATCGACTTCCTTTAGTTGTTGTGTTAAATGATGACAGTGCAGTTACCGTTTTGTTTCTTAATGTCGTTTTGCCCTATTTCTAGGGTGATTAGTCGGGGAAGTTTCAACTTTAAATCTTTCCAACGACTACTCTCTCTCATGTTAAAAATTTTTCGATTTAAGATAGTCCCAACTGAAATATACTTAAACGAAAGGAAAACGTTGTTTGGAGAATGGCTTTCCGGATAAAGCATTCGAAAAAATTGAAAATCGCAATTGGACCACACAACACATCGGCCGAAATTGAAAATCAACACATGGGGAAAACTTAAACGGAGATAATATTAAGCGAGTCTTTTTAAGTCGGATAAAAAGTTTAGCATGTTCCGAAGATGATAGTAAATGAGATAAAATCCAATAAATTTTCAGTATCAGAAATGTGTAAATCACTAAAACCGGTGTGCTCCTGTCGAAAAGCCAGATGCAGGCACTGCGGTTTAAACGAATTAGAAAACTTTTTTCAAGCGCAGGTTTGGTTCTCTTGTATGGGTAGGCAATTCGAAGGACTCACCCTAAAGTGTACTCGTTTATACATCGATTCACCCAACAGCTGTTATACACTCATCAGAATGGCTGAGAAGTTTGAAAACTTCGAGACTCGCTGTGACATTTATGTTACTAATGATATCATTTTGACTTTGCCAACTCTGCTCGTTGGAGAGATAATTTCACTGACTTCAGTTTCAGTAATCGAAATCCGTATTACGAGAATTAATTGTAGGTTCATTGTGACAGAATAAATGAACGATTTGTGGATTAAAGTAGACAACCTTTCCATTTTATTTAACACATTAAGTTCCAATGATACTGCCGTCAGAAAAAGATTTTAATTCTATTCGTTTCGAACCCTTTTTTTATTTTACCCCGTAGCTAGGGATTCATTTGCATACTTGTATTATTCGAGAAAACATTTACTAGTTATGTTCGCTAAATCTCTTTTACGCTAAGTTATTCGATTTTGTCCATATGATTGTTTGATTCGCAAATATTAAAAGTCAAATCTCTCAGAAACGTACCAAGTTTGAAATCATAAAATACTTACGTTATGCTATGATAATATAACACGGCTGCCTTATTTCTTTCTTGGTTGTTGGTCTGTAAAGAAACTAAATTAAATTCAAACTTCATTTGAATATAAAAACTAAAAGATAAAAACAGCCTTTGGAACCTTTTAAGTCCAATAAATATCATTTCTGTCTAAAATAGATTCCTTAGGCTATCCATAAGTGTCGTTAATTTGTTGTAAATAGGATGTATAATGTAAATTTGAAGAGGTATTCGTTATAAATATTGAGAATACCTTCAATTTGAGCGATTACACTATAAGATTCTTTTTGCGTTTTCTACTTGGTGTTTGAAGGGGTACTTGATACTTTTGCCGAACATTTGTTAACAGTAATTGTAGGCCCGCATACAATTAATCTTAAGTGTTCATTGTGATATAATGAGTTTTATTGTTGTGGTGTGTTTTTAGAATAAAAAAGGTGAAATTTGACATTAACATCTGAAGTAGGATGCTTAAAACATCCTCCTACTCTTAATATATCATTTATTATTTCAATAAATGGAGCAAGAGGCAAATCTGAATATTTAAAGAAGAAATATCTTATTTAAATGAGAGATAAAAATGTTCTTTGAAGTTTATTTGTAAATGGTTTGCTGTTATTGGCAACGTTTAGTCTTTTTATAACCAATCTGGAATATTCTTAAAAGATAAACTTTTATTTTGTGGGTTGGTAACATCAACACAATATTCATCTTCAATGAAAAACTTCTCGGTAGATCTGAAGCGTTTCAAAATATTTCACAATTATTTGCTCCTCCACACTTATTATTTCAGCCACATAAAAATGAGTTACAGTTTTTCCAGTAATCGTTGTCGGCACATAATTACCCGCTTTGATAGGGCCATTGCATTCATTTTCTGACAGATCAGCAATATCCTGAGAAAATTCGGAACTTCCAGATTCAGAAAAAGATTTATCGAATTGCACTTGCACTACTGTTCTTTTCACTGCTTCAATTTGTTTTGATATTTCTTTGCCTGTCTTAAGCTCTTCTGCTCTTAATTTTGTTTTGTTTTTAATTTTTTGCATCTGCAAATCAATTTGCTTGGCTTTGCCTTTGGGTAAGGAGGATCTCTTTAGGACTTATAAAAACTGAACTGCTGCTTGTGGAACCTTGCCGCGCAGCGTCAATAGTAGCATGACTGTCTTCTCCTGCAGTTGCAGCAGTCAACTTCCTCGTGGCAGAACTAGGATCTTCCGGATCAGTAAGAGGTGAGCAAAGGAACGCGTCGTTTCCAAACACGTTCTCGTCAACCAGCCAGATTCCAGTAACCCTGAATTCAGACTGGATATTTTTGAGGGTGAACGCTAGTCGATGCACTTTTCCTGCCAATTCTGCAACATTGTATATGGTAATTAGTTCAGCGGGATGTGTCACGAGCCATGCATCACATGCAGAGTTGTAGTACCGCTTGTATGGACCGAAAACAGTTCGGTTGATACAACCTCATAGCTGACATGACTCTCGTGATTGTCTAATATTAATACCTTTTTTTGTGTTTAATAATAAAATGTTTTAGCCATTGTAGGAACGTTTCTGAATTTGACCAAGCACTTGGATGTGCTGATCCAATTGACCCAGTTGGCGCACCATGCAACATAAAAGTTTTAAAACATATCCGAGGGAAGATGAACATGGGTGAAACGCTGTTGCCCAAACCATTAATACACGCGATAATAGTGACGTTATTTCTCCTGCTGTGACAATTACTTTTGACATATTTTGGACAGTGCTGTTGCCGCTTTAATCCATGTTGTAAATATTCGCAACAGTGAACTGGTGTTTGGCCAAAATCGCCTTCAAATTCGAAAAAAACAGTTCAACATTATGTCTATTCAAGCTGGTGGCTTTAGGTTTTTTTAAGCTTAACTGGGGGTGTCGCTTCATAAATCCCCTGAACCACTCTTTGACGGTCTTTTTATTAATTGTCCAAGACTGAAGAAATACTTTCTTATTTCCTGTTGCAAACTCATAGGCTAGAATTCTTAACTGATATCTATGAAGACCATAATGAAGTTTTGATGCAAAAGCAAGATATTCACACAAACTGTTTTCTTCTTCATCGGTAAACACTTTTTTTTACTGCGCAGTTCTTAAGCGATTTATAGTTACCCGCTTCATCGTCTCTGAGAAACCGCTGCTGAAGAGTTACTCTGGATACACCAAATTCTTTGCAAGCTTTCCCTTGACTCAAAACGTTGCTCTTTCATAGCATTCACTGCTTTTTCTAGTTGGTCCCGGGAAGGTTGTAGTCTTTTCACATTTTGTTTACTTCGAGGCATCTGAAGACAACAAAAGTAAATATTACTACTATAAATTATTATAATTGTTGTTCATATATTGTTCCCTGAGCCGGCTCAAGGTACATGGCGACAAATGGCTTCAGAAACAAGACAGCACATATTCAGTTAAACGTATGAATATAACCTATAAAACTCCCTTTAGCTACAGATAATATAGGCTAACAGTTCATTCATATGTGCATTATAATACATAATGAATAGTTATATTATTGGTTTATATTTAGATGCTACAAGACACAAGTATTACTACTAAAATACTTACTTTTAAGCACCAAAATCACAAAGTCACAGACACACCGATAACAAACACTTCACGATCGCTAAACTATATCTGGTGGGAAGCCCCAAGTGTGATGCCATTGTGATACCAACACGTTTCGCACAAAAGTACTAAAATTCTGACAGTGGCTCTATGTACAGGCCGGCTCGAGGTGCTACTCCTTTCCCTACTTCTACGACTTTTAGGTTGAGGTGCCATCTGCCAGCACTTGAAGTAAAAGTGGTTTATATTTGTACCCACGAAACTTTGTGCGTTTAGTGCAGAGATTAGTGCCTGGTTTTGTGATTTTTGTGCTGTTACTTGATAAAAGTTTTTAAATAAATGTAAATAATGTCTTCACAAAGATCCATATTTGGTTTATCAATAATAATTCACTCAGTGGTAGTTTCTTTAGGGGCCGAAAATAATGATTTTAGAATTTTGTGGTTAGATATTTACATATAAATACAATTCGTTTGGAAGAAATTAATTATTCAGTGAATTTTCATTTTTTTTGGGTAGAATTGTTTTGATGAGTAGTCTTATATATAGTAAATATTATTTATGTTGTTTGCGCTGTGGCAAGTTTGGCAAAGATAATTTTTGTATATTCGTCACTACGCGACATTGCTAAACTGTGTGTGGTTGCAGCTATAAATGTTTAGAATCCCCATTTTGTCTGCTATACTTCTCCTTTCGAAAGCTAGGGACTATTCTGTTTATTTATTTAGATGGAGAAATAGAAGTACTTTGATCTACATAACATCGACTCAGAAACCAAGGGTGATGAAGACGCGGAGGATAATCTACCTTCTGCATCAACATCTTCTATACGTGCATCATATGTCAGTTCGGATGAAGTGGAAGAATCAGCAACACGAGACGATCTAGAAGATGGTGTCCTCGACCAAGATGTGCCTGCACCAAGAGCTGTAATTGTAAACGACGAAGATGGTTCCTCTTCCGACGCAGATGGTATATGGAGGAAAACTTCAAAGGTGCCACCTGACTTTGTCAACACCAAATTTGATAAACCTTACGGAATTTCAAGATGTGAACAGGTTCTGTCTCCAATACTTTTTCAATACATTGTAGAACAATCAAACTTATATGCCGTACAAAACCACACACTGCTTGAATTACATGTAAATGACCTCACAGTCTATACAGGGATAGTAATAGTAATAGGCTCTCATACCCTACCTACCATGAAACTTGACTGGAATGGAGATTGCAACTCCAATATTGCCAAAATACAAAATATTACGACATTGAAGAGCTTTCTAAAAATTACTCAAAATATTCATCTAAGTAAAAACTCTGTAATGCCAAAAAAGAGAGAAGCTGGATTTGAGAAACTTTATAAGATATAGCCTTTTTTAGATTACACCAACAAAAAGTTCAAAATGCTGTTCCATCCGTCACGATATTGATCTGTTGATGAATCGATAATGAAATCCAATGGATGAAGTAGTCTATTACAATACATGCCAATAAAACCCATCTAACGTGGCTTCAAAGTATGAATTGTAACCTGTGCGATGACAGGAGATTGCCTTGTAATGTCGATATATGTACGAAGGGGCTGATTCTAGTACAAACAAAAGTGATTCTTTAGGAGAACGTGCAATAAGTGTTTTGTCACATGCATTTGAAAGCTTTAGCTACTGCGTATTTTTTGATAATTTCTTTTTCTCGATGGTACTAGCTGAAAGGCTTCCACAAAAGAATTTTTTGCTGTGCTACCATAAGAAAAACCAGAAAATATTTTCCAAAATCTAAATTGAATTCTGACAGAGATATGAAAAGAAGGGAGTTTGACAGAGTAATTGCAAACAATATTTCAGTATCGAAGTGGAAGGATAAAGGAAAGAAATATGTTTGCATAATAAGCACCATGCACAAGCCCCAAAACATAACCCGAAACCAATGACCCATCTGAATTTTCGATCAGTCCTTGCATTAGAACTTATTGCAGGTTATTGTTGCGCCATCTGCATGGTGTCCGTGTTTGCCAAAGTTTTTGAAATAGTATTGTGCAACAATATGATCTATCAAGCAAAAAAATACCATGTACAGTTTTTATTTATTATTCTTTATGAATTATCACCATCTGTCTCCATATCTCATTATGTTAGCATAGTACACCAGTCAACATGGGTTTATGAAAAGGCAATCCTCAGCCACGAACCTGTGCTATTTTACACAAGTTGTCTCCGAAACATTACAAAGGAAAAACCAGTTTGACCACGCCAGTCTAAAAATTTCTAATCAGATGGACAATTTGGGTGCAATTAATCTAATTGTAGGTTATAACGAAGAAGTTAAGAGTTGTTGATGTTTACTACTAATAATGAACTTGATTATTGTGAAAAAATAAAAAACTGAAGACATAACATAGAGCAGCAGCTGCATCATTACTGGCCCAAGGCCAAATAAAGAATAACGTGCTTATAGGTTTGGAACCAGACACTTACAGGCGGCAATAATATTGATGTTAACCGGCTGTAACACTGCGGTGTGTAAGACAGTAAGCCATCTCAAGATAATATAATTATGGCAAGTTCTATAAATCCGTAGGTCCCAAGTCCGTGGTAGACCTTAAATGGTCAAGGGGTGCTAAGAATCCCCACGATGAATGTTAGGAACTAACTAATGATAAGAAGAAGAATCAACATTCTAGGAGTTAGCGAAGTGAGATGACCTGGAACAGGACAAACAAATATCGACGAGCACACAATTTACTATGTTGGTAACGACGACCCGCATCACTATAATGGAATGGTATTTATAGTCGACAGAGAAAGCAAGAATTGTATAGAGAATTTTGTAGCCCTATCGGATAGGGCAGCTATGCCACAAATCAACACGAAACCTCCAAAATGTAAATCTTATCCAAGTTTAAGCTCTTACAGCAGAGAAACAGGAAACGAAATACAAAAATTTTATCAAGAGATCAAACAGCCAATAAAGACAGCAAAGAAGCATGAAATAAATATTGTCATGGGCGATTTCAATGCTGAAGTGGGGAAAGGAAGAACAGAAGACATTGTTGGAAACTGTGGTCTGGACCAGAGAAGTGACAGAGGAGCAACAATAGTTCAATTCTGCCAAGAAGAGGAGCTAATGGTTCCTGGTTCCAACTGCCAAAGAGAAGGCTCTACACATGGAAAGCGCCCGGAGACAACCTAAACAACTTAATCAGAAATGAAATTGATTCTATATTAATTGACAAGCGATACAGAAACGGTATCCACGGTATTAGGACGTATCCCGGGGCTGATAATTATAAAGTCTGACCACAATCCTGTTGTTGACAAAATCTCTATCAAACTGAAGAAAATCAAACACGATAAGAAGAAGAAACCCGACCTCAAAAAACACAGACTACTAGAAGTAAGAACAGAAACAGAGAAAGTACTCAATGGTACACTTAATGAAAAATTTAGAGACATAACAACACAATCAGAAGAGACTGCAGAAAACATATGGCATACCTTCAAGGCAACAATTGAAACCATACAAAGAAAAAAAAATATAAGACAGCACAAGAAGTACTAAAAATCTATAGATGCCAAATGAAATTTTAGAACTGATGGATACGCGAAGAACTTACAAAAATCGAAACGAAACGAAGTATAAAGAAACGCAGACAGTTATAAGAAGACACATTAGGAAAGCTAAAGAAGAGGGGATGAATGACAAGTGTCAAGAATTAGAGGAACTGCTAAGACAACATGACCACCTTAATGCATATAAAAAGGTTAAGGAAGTCACAAGTATAGAGAAAAGATTCACCCCGACAACATTAATATATGACAATAAACAAATTATAACAGATCTGGAGGAACTAGGAGACATCTGGAAAGAATATATTGAAGATGTCTTTGATGATGATAGAACAGACCCCGAAATGAATTAAACTCAAGAAACAATACTTGACATACTAACATCGGAAGTTACAAAAGCCATTAAAACGGTAAAGACACGAAAGGCACCAGGTCCCGACAAAATATATGCAGAAATGTTAATCAATGAAGAAAACCTACAGATCCTAATTCTACTAATGAACAAAATATACAGCACAGGAACTTTTCCGAAAGACTGATTGAAATCCGCTTTTATACCTATACTCAAAAAGAGTGAAGCAAATAAATGGTTACAATTTAAATTAATTAGTCTGATGAGCAAAGTCCTGAAAGTTTTGCTAAAAGTCATACACCAACGTATATACAGGGACTGCGAGAAAAACCTAAGTGACAACCAATTTGGAATCCGTAAGGGACTTGGCACGAGGGAAGCACTATTTCTGCTGAGGCTGAAACACGACCCCAAATAGAAAAAAAACAGAGCAGCTCAGAAACTCCTCACAAATTTTATTCTTTCATTAGATGTGCGATATCAGTTTATAAAAACATACATATACTCCATACTACTATTTGGAGTTGAAACTTGAACCCTTGGAGTGAAAGTATGACACGAATAGAAGATTTTGAGATGTGGGTATTCCGAAGAATGCTAAAGAGTTTTTGGACAGAACGCATAAGCAACAACGAGGTATTAAGAATAATGAGAACTGACAGAGAACTCCTTAGTATAATAAAAAAAGCGGGAAAACTAGTTATCTAGGGCATATTTGTAAAGGAGAAAAGTATGGCTTCCTAAGACTCATAATGGAGGGGAATATTGAAGGGAAAAGAAGCTCGAGTGAAATACGTTAGAGAATGGACAGGCATGGACACTCAATCACTAATTAGAACAGCTCGAAATTTGCCAAACAAACCTTAAGAAGAAGAAATCTCCTCAGGGAGCAGTGTATAGAAATCTATAAATATAAATTGATTAATATTTTAATACACAATATCTGTGCTTTTTAATCTAAAATTGTATAAAAGGGTTACTGAAAAATTGTTTATTTTGAAAATTCTACAAAAACAAAATTTCTCCAAATAAAGTGAAGGAAATGAACTTAAAACTCCCTGCTGCTATTTTCAAATCAGCTTATATGAATATCATTGAATATAGCAATAATAAGAAACAGTAATACAATAAATAAGTAAAAATGTTTTGTTTGAGAACATTAACAGATTATTAGTATTTTTTCATTGCTCCATCAGCATTTAGTACAGCCCCTAATCTTCGAGGTATTGTTTTTATTAGCTTTGTAACAAACTCCTCCGTTTCAAACAAATCTTCTCACATATTTCTATAAGTTTCCACAATTCTTCTTTATTCCTACATCTTATTCTACTTTGATTTATTTATTTTATCATCCAGGCCCGAATAGGTTCAATTGGATTTAAATCAGCATCCTTAGTTATCCACCACCGTAATAAATTAATATTACTCGTTTGCATCTAATTTGTCACCCCATGTGTTATATGAACAGGACAATTGTCGTCTTGATAATTGAAATCATTTTCTGGAAACATTTTACAATCAGACGGCAGTATTACGTTCTCTAAAATATTTAGATAGTTCCAGCAGACTCCAGCTCCTCTAAACTTCATTCCCGCCCAAACATTTACACTCAAACGTCCTGACTTATCGGTTGCATTTACATAGTTTTCATTCAAATCTACTTGCAGTTGGTCTATAAACTAGAATTCTTCCATTATTTTTTGATTGAAAATATTTTCGTTAGTAAAAATAATCTTTTGCACAACATTAAATCGTGATTTATATGACTCAGAGGCCAAAGCAAATAATAATCTTGCTTGTTTATGCTGTTTAGTTAAAACTGTTTCTTTGCATCTACACAGTCTTTACTGTCGAATTTCCGTATACAACGACTTGCCGTTGATTTAGAGCTGGGAAAATCTGTATTCATTATTGCAGTTCGTGGCGTTTCAAAAGGATTATTTCTTAAAAAGGCAATTAAATTATTATCTTTTGGAAAAGTGGTTATTTGGTCGTTCTGTATCTTTTCTGAATAAAATACTTCTATCGTTTTGCCGTCGTTTCTTGACGGCAAACTGTCATATCCATGCGTAAAGATATTTTAGTAAGAATTAAATGTAGAAATTACAATGGGAAAATTAAAATGTCCTAGTTAACTTTGAAACTAATAGTACATGACCATGTACTTTCAATATTTTCTAAAAGCAAACAACCAAAAAACTTTTAATGGGTATTTTGAATGTTGTTTAACTCATAACTACATAAAAACATGCTTTTATTAAAAGAAAAAAAATCAGGACTGAACGAGTTAAAAAACTTTATAACAAGTATAGTGTAATAACGATCAGTCTACATACACACACCTTTTTTATTCTTTTTCATTAGGAGAAAAATAAATCCAGCAATGTATACGCACAATCATTTCATTTATACACAGCGTGTCCACGTTAAGGATTTACCACCTTTGTAAAATACTTATTTCTTGGCTGATTTTCATTTTTTATGTTTTGTAGGACTGTAATCTTGGCCAACTACGATCACTTTTATTGGCTGCAATCTCAAGAACTTCTATTAGGGACTTTTTTAGTAAAAGACTGACGACGGAATTTTATTCAGGATAAATTAAAACCTTCTTGTACCAATTTTTATTGTTCTAAAATACAGGGTCAGTGGTCATATCATTTGACGAGTTTTTCTTCTTCTTTATGTCTCCTTTTCCAACCCTTCTTCTTTCGTAAATTCAGCTTTTTCTGCTGTACGCTTCTATTTTGTTCCTGATTCTGAGTTAATCTTATCGCTTTTACAATTTCTCCTGCATTCCATCGAAGAATTAACTGCCGATATATCAAATAGGTGCAAAATTATTTTGATTGTTCATTTTGGTAAAGGAGAGGTAGCATTCCACCATCTGATCACAAATATTCATAACTCCCATCTTCGTATTCTGTATTTAGTACATTAGAACAGGAAACTCCAACATGTTGTTGTTTACCTTTGTATCATCTTTTTACCGTACTTTTCAGTAGGACACCAAAAGCTGAAGATACCAAAACAACGGATTTGCTGTCTTTCCATTCTGTCATAAATACTTATTCCAATATTTCCAACATGTTTCTTCAATTCTCCCCTTTTGATCTCTTTCTTTTTTAAAAGTATGACCTTTGATTTTATTTAACATAGCAGTTTTTGAACCATGAAGATTTTAGGAAGTTATTGGAATATTTGTCTTGTACTAAACTGGAAAACTACATAACGTGATTAAAGAAATTGAGCGTATAGATATTGATACCTTAGGTATCTCTGATGTTCAGTGGAAAGGCGAGGGCGACTTCCAGACAACCAACGAACATATATATTACTTCTCCGCTGAGGATGCAGAACATAGATACAGAGTAACGTCTATAATAAAAAAAGAAATCAAAACCAAAGTAAATGTAGTGCAACTCTCAAAACGAATAGTTTTTCTACAGCTCAGGACTCAAAGGAAGAACATCAATTTATTCCAAATCTATGCGCTTAGAGGGGACAAATGTGAAAACGAGATAGAGGACTTATACCACCAACTACAAGAGGCTCTCCGAACTATCGACAACAGAGATGTTACATTACTCTTAGGTGATTAGGAACAGCAGATCATATAGTAGGAAATTATGGTTTGGGAAACCGAAATGAAAGAGGAAAAACACTAATCGAATTCTGTCAACTCAAGAACATGATTTTAACTTCCGAACAGACGAATATAATACGTGGACATTACCTAGACACACAGAACAAGAAATTGTAAGGAACAAGATTGACTATATCTTAGTAAACCACTAATATAAAAATTCTATTCTCTCCGTTAAGGCATATCCGGGGGCGGATGTGAATTCAGATCATAACCCCCTTATTGCAAAGTTAAGAATAAAGTTAAAAAAATCAAACCAAAAGTAAAAGTAAAAGATCAAAGCTTAAATATAAGAAAGCTGAAAGAGCAAGCGATCAAGGATAAAGCGAAGGAAGACATTAAAGAAAACATAAAGAAAGCCATCGAAATGTAAATAAAAAGTGAGAAAATATTAAATCTTCCCTTTTGACTCCAGCTCAAGACTAATTGAAGCAAGCCCTTAAAAAAGAATGAATGATCGATGAGATCTTGACCTCATGGAAAAAAGGAGACAACAAAAAGGACAAAACACTCAAAAATATAGAGATATCCATAAAGTGATAAATAGAAAGATAAGAGAGGCAAAGGAGAGATATATGGAGCAAAATTGCTGAGATTTAGCTGCTCGTTATGACAACTTTAATCTCCACAAAAATATCAAGGAAATAACAGGTTTGGGAAGCAAAGATAGCAAGTCATAATTAAGGATATAGATGGCAACATAAGAATAGACCTTTCAGCTAAATTAAAACGATGGAAAGAATACATAAGGGAACTATTTATTTTATGATGCCAGAGCTGAGAGGAGCAACATTAGTACAACTGAAATGGCAAACGAACTCAGAATTACCAGCCAAGAAATAAAGTTCGCAATTAGAAATGCCAAAGTAAACAATGCGTGGGCCCAGAACAAATTCCTGTAGAGTTTATTGAATTAATTGAGGGAGATCATATTCAAATACTTGCTGACTTATTTAATACTACATATATACACAACAGGCGTCGCAAAAGAAGAGTGACTGAGATTAACTTTTGTAGTTTTGTCAGAATGTAAATGCTAGAGAATACTCGGAATATCAAACTATAAGTCTGATGAGCTATACACTGAAACTATTTTTAAAAATAATTCATCACAGAACATATAAAATACTCAAAGAAGATATCAGCAAAACGCAATTTGGATTTTGACATGGTATGGGCACAAGAGAGGGAATGTTTGCCTTAAATGCAATAATACAAGATGTAGGGATATGAACGTAAATGTATACCTGTGCTTTATTAATTATGAAAAAGCTTTCAACAATGTACGCCACAGGCAGCTTATAACACTCCTCATAAAGAAGAAAGTCGAGCCTCTAATCGTAAATATAACTTAAAATCTGTACTGGAATCAGAAAGCAATAGTAAAAATAGAAAATGAAGAATCTAGGGAAATAGATATTTGCAGAGGGGCTCGACAAAGATGTGGGTATCGTCGTCCATGTTATTTAACATACCTATACTCAGAAGAGATGCTTCGCCAAGCCTTAGATAATATAACAACTGGAGTAATAATAAATGAGAAATGATAAATAGCTATAGATATGCCGAAGGTAATGACAGCTACACACAGAAAAGACCTACAGATGATGCTATAACGAATCATTACATAGAGTCAAGAAAGTGGCCTGAAAGTAAACCTCAAAAAGACCAAATACATGGTGATCCGTAAGAGACTAAAACTTATACGAAGACAATTGATGCTCGATAACACAGCAATTGAAAGGGTTAGCAAGTATCAGTATTTAGGAACAATAGTAAATAAAGAGAATGATCATACAGCCGAAATAAATAGAAGAAATGAGATAGCTCGTTAAATATTTGTTAAAATAACAAATTTTTTAATAGAGAAATCCCTGAGCATTGAACTGAGAGTGAGGATGGTTCGATGTTATATCTTCTCAACAGTGTTATATGGCGAGGAGGCCTGGACAGTAAAAAACACGAACATCAAGAAAAGAGATGCCTTTGAGGTTTGCCTGTATAGACGCACGCTGAGGATACCCTGGACGGATAGAGTAAAGTAAATTAGAATATTTGGGATACACTATGCGAGGTCCATGATACGAAATACTTCGCTTTATAATACAAGGCAAAATTCAGGGGTAGAGAGGTGTAGGAAGGAGAAGAATTTCATGGCTGAAAAATCTACGCGACTAGTTTTGTTGTACCTCAGCGAAGTTGATTAGAGCTGCAATATTCAAAATCCGAATAGCTATCATGATTACCAACCTCCGATAGGAGACGGCACAATGAGAAGTAGTGGAATTGTTGAGAAATATTTATCAAAAACCATGTAACGTTGCTCAGATACCGTATCAACAAGTTTCAGCACTTCAAATGGTCCCAAGCCTTGCTATCTCTTTCTTAGTGGTGTAATAGATTCTTGGTAGATTTTAAAGTCTAATATCATTCCATCCAAAGTGGTTAAAACAAAGTTATTTAATCCTATAGGCTGTAGTTTATTTTTTATACAGTTTATTACCTTCTCTAAATTTTTTATATACATAAAAATTTTAAATTTTGGGATCTTATTTTAATAAACGTTAGAATCAGTTCGTGAGCTAGTTCTTTCAAAATGTGGTCCACGCCACTTTTATTATGAAATTTTATTGTCTCGAGCTTTTTAGTCTTCTGTACCGATTTGGTTATTATGGACCATAGAACTCAAGAGGACAACAGACTTATTATTCTTCTGAACACAACATAACAAGCCTTAGATGATCAGAAAAATCAAAAACTGAAATATAAACGGGCCTATCCTTTTTGGCTTGCAAATTTGTTAGAATTTCTCTCTTGGTTTTGCGAAGCTTTTCTACACATGTTATTCCAATAGTTAGAAACTGTCTGTAGCTAACTATACACTGATAAAATAATCGTCAAAGGTTATATTTTGTGAGCTATATTTTATAGATAATACTAAGATCTTTACTACATTTTATAGATCATTTTTTACTGTTTCGTTAACCGTAAACTTGACCGTCAATCGCAAAGGCAGTTTTGCTTTTTCATATCCAAAAGAAGTTGTCAATACTTGATCGACAATTGTTGCAAATTTTTTGGAAATCATAACCTTTCGGCATTAAACAAGAAACAGTTCTTAAACGTGGCATGTAGGAGCGAGCAAATTTGAAAACTAGGGTGTGCATTGTAGACGTAAATAAACCAATAACAAGCAGAGACTAATCTGATATCTTAACTAGACGCACAAAAAGCTGAAGTATTCTCTTCATGTCATTATTTGAACTTTAAAACAGTCTGCAACCATTGGGGCAACTGTGCCATCGGATACAATATAAGTCACTCAAAGTAACTTCGGTTACAAGTAAGACTTTCTGCAGGGGTCATATTTATGGGAAAACAATTTCCAAGAAATATATTTAATCCAATTTGTGTTTCAAACCTATAATGTACACTCTAAAATGCCAAATCAAACACTAACGGTTTTGTTTTTGGAATATTGAAAATCCCGTTTGAAACTAGTAGTGGGGGCCTATTTTCGCAGTTGTCCTAAGAACTTGGCTTCACAAAACTTAAAAAGTGCAAAATTGCAAAGTCTGAAAGACAAGATGCAAACTTGCAAAAAGAAAGTTAAGTAGTGGCTGATTTTGTTCTACAAACATTACTGATCAAAAGCTGTTTATCACTTTGCAGCTATTATAGTAAAAATTAAAAAACAATACTGCATACCATTGTCCAACCAGTGCCAACCACATCAACTATAGCTGTTGAGAGCTATAAACTTAACTTTGTCATGTAATTTCTTATAGGTTTCCAGGACAAATTCAACTCAAAATAAATTTGTTACCTACAGGTAACGTTGTGTCACTTCATCTTCGCTGGAATAATCTATGTTAGTTCTCATCTTAACATATCTTTGACTTTTTTAAACATTTAATATAACTAATCAAATATATTTTATTTGAACTTTATTTATTAAATGAACACAATATATTTTTAACTTCATCTTCCAACAATATTCTATTTATTTATCTAGTTATCAATCTTTCGTTACAAAAAACTAAAACATTATACGTAAACTGAACATTTTACATACAGTAACATGTAACGTACACTAACCTATGTTAATATCCAACATAACAAATTATAAATAATACTAACACTTCCCCTTGTTGGCGATTAACATTGAGTATAATATTCTAATCATTAATAAATTCAAGTCCATTTAACATATTTCTAGTCTTTGCACCATTCAGAATTTTCGTTATTAAATCAGCCACATTACTGTCACTTTCCACATATTCAAAGACTATTTCACCCTTTTCCACTAAATCTCGTAAGAAATGGTATTTGATGCTAATATGCTTTGTTTCGGTTTAGTTACTTTTAATGATAGGACATCTGATACAGTTCCAAGATCTCTTACCTCTAATGCATCTGAAATTTTCTTAATCTGCTGCACTTTCTTTTGCACTCTAACAATCATTAGATCGTCTACATACACTGCTATTATAAATTCTCCATTTAATCATAGTATACCCCAGGATCATTAATTGATTATTTCAATCTAATGCTTCGAAGTATTTTATCTATGTATTTATTCCAGTCTCGACCAGATTGATGCAGACCATAAATACTTTTCTTTAATTGGCACACATAAATCACTGCTGGTTTATGTTCTTCTTCAAAATACTCTGGTTGCTCCATAAAAACCTCTTCTGTTAAATTATTATTTAAATAAGCGCAGGTTACATCTAAATGTTCTTGCACCCAATTTAATTCTACTGATATAGCTAGTGATATTCTGATTGTTTTCTTTCTTACCACTGGACTGTACGTTTCCAAAAAATCTATTCATGGGATTTAGTTATACCTTTGTGCAACCAATCTTGCCTTGAACCGTTCAGTTTCACCTAATACCATTTCTATTTTTCAGTCTTCTTATTATTTCCCACGTTTTATTGACTTTGAGATTATTAATTTCTTCAGTCATAGCAGCTAACCATTTATCAGTATTATTTCCAGTCAAGGCTATCCTTGGATTCTTTGGTTCTTCTTCATTATTTGGACTCAGCTTGATAGTATTGCAGCATTCACATTTTACAAGTTTGCTATTTTGTGCAAATCTTCTTAGTACTGTTACTTCCCCTGCTTTTTTCGTTTCTTGGTTTTCTTTTCTATTAACTTCTTCTTTTCTTTGCTCTATCACTTCTTCTATTTCTTCGACTTCTTGGTTTTCTTCAATATTATCTTCTTCTCTTTTAATGTTGTTATATTCATTCATATTGTCAACGTCTTGAATATCTTTTATATTTAGTGTGACATATTCTTCTGTAGGTATAGTTGTTGTTTTTACCATGCCGTCTTTATACGGAAAAACATTTTCTCTAATTACAACATCCCTACGGACTATAATTTTTCTTCGTTCCATACTCCACAATCGGTATCCCTTAACACCTTCTGGATATCCTAAAAATATAGATTTTTCAGCTCTGCTATCTAACTTCTTGTTCGATCCAGTATGTGCCCAAGCGAGACAGCTAAACATGTTAAGTTGATTTACATCTTCTTCATTTAGTTGTTTATCGGTCCATAATTTATAGGGTATACGATTACCAATGGAAGTTCTTGCATAACAAACTGTACTTAACGCTCCAGCCCAAAATATATTCGACAAGCCAGATTGTATAAGCACACATCTCACTATATCCATCATTTTGCCTTTCAGGTACTCCATTTTGTTGTGGTGTATTTCGTACTGTTGTTCTTATGATTCCACATTCGCTTAGATATTTCGTGAATAATTTATTTATATATTCACCGCCGTTGTCGGTCTGTAATGTTTTAATTTTTCTTTCGTGATAGTTTTCACCTTTTCTTTGAAACTCCTTGAATTCGTTGAACGTATCACTTTTGTTCTTCATTACACTGACCGTTACATATTTTGAGTAATCATCTATAAATGTTGCAAAATAATTTGCACCGCCAAGAGATGCAGGTGTGATTTTACCTACTACATCAGAATGAATTAAGTTCAAGATTTTTGATTTTTGATTCTCTTGGGAACGCCTTTTTCTTCATTTTCCCTTGAATACAAATTTTGCAATTATTTAACTCTTCTTTTGTTGCATTAACATTTGGGATCTTCATGAGAGCTTGTTTATGAAGGTGACTAAACCGTTGGTGCCAAGTATTGAAATTCACTGCTTTAGCAACCTTTTCAAGACTTTCTTGGGATTCAGTTTTATATAACTGACCATTTTTTACTTCTGTAAATATTATCTTTTCATGATCAATTACCTTAGCGTAACCACTTTCAAAGATAATCTTCAATCCTTTTCCCTCCATTCGGCTAATCGATATTAAATTGTCTTCTGATTCAGGTACTGACAGCATATTGAATAGCTCAATTTTCCATCCTCTATATTCATCTTTTAATCGCAATAGAACATTACCTCTACCTTCTATTTTTAGCTTTTCTCTATTAGCAGTTTCCACTTCACCACCATTTTCTTCCACAAAGTGTTGAAATAATGATCTATGGGGGGTCATATGATTTGTTGCCCCAGAATCTATGAAACACACATATTTATTGTGAGTCGCTTGTGGATTATTTATATACAGTGCTTTATAGCTTTAATCATCTGTACTATCTTCTGTTTCTGTAACTCGTTTTATCTTCACAACTTGTTTCGCTTCCTTGACATTATTTTGTGTGTACAGACTACCTTTGTTGCCCTTGTTTCTAAATTTGTAACAATTTTTAGCAATGTGATTTTTTTCCCACATGCAAAACAGATTACATGCTTCATTGTTTGATTATTCTCTCTTTCTTTTTCCTTTTCATGCATGAATTTATTTTTCTGGTATAACTTCTTATTTACTGCTAGTGCTTTTTCTGGGTCACATTCCTCTTGGTCCCTTTTTATTCTTTTTTCTTCTAATAATAATTTAGCTTTAACTAGTTTAGTATCTGTCTTATATTTTCTTCTTTTTCTAAACTCCTAACTAACCTATTTTTCAAGAGGTAACCCAAGTAGAAAAAACATAGCTGAGATTTTATCGCCAAGTTTTATACCGCCCTTTGCAATCTGACGATTATAATCTTGTATTTTTGACATGCAATCTTGCATGCTAATTTCATCAGTTTTAACAAAGTTTACCATCTGCTTCAATAATATTAAGGCATGTAAAATGCCAAAATTAGAGTGAATGTCATCTAACATTTTCCAAGCATCTTTTGTACGTTCACATTTCCCGATGTCTTCAATGTAATTATCACTTACAATTAGCAATAAAAAGGATAATGCCTTCTGGTTTGAATTATGTTCGGTGATGGTTAATTCTTTAATTGAGTTATATCCAGGTTTTATTGTTTCCCAACAACCCTTTTGAATTAATGCTACCTTTGCTCTTACTGACCATGCATAATAATTATCTTCATTTAATTTGGGAATTTTATATTCGTCAGACACCCACGCCATTTTCTTTTATGTTTACTATTCTTCACTTTTTCAGTTTTTCTAAATAGTTTTCACTTTTTATTAATTTCACTTTAAACACTTCGCGTGACCTGGGCCTATAACCTGTTATTTATTTTATTTGAACTTTATTTATTAAATTAACACAAAATATTTTTAGCGGGAAACTTTATCTTTCAACAATATTTTATTTATTTATCTAGTTTTTAATCTTTCATAACAAAAAACTAAAACGTTTTACGTAAACTGGGCATTTTACATACAGTAACATATAACATACACTAATCTATGTTAATGTACAACATAATAAGTTATAAATAATACTAATATTATAGACACTGCCTACTGAACAAAAAGCATGCAAAGTCGTTAACTTAGTGCTAAAAATTTGCGAATTTGTATTATATGGATTGTGCCTTTAAACAATTCTACATTTCGGTGACGGTGACTGCCTTTTCACCAAAAGCTATAATTTGACGTAGAAATATTTCTCCTTCGTATGTGAACACGACAGACTGTCCTACTTCTTGTACAATATCCGTAAATTGAAAGTTCTGTTTTTGAAATTTCTTGCTATTTACATAATATTCAATAAACTAACGTCTCGTTTCTTCTTATTCAGCTATCTTAGCAAAATTAATAACGCCTAGGAAATTGTTATTCAGATTCAACTGTACTAACGAGTTACTGAATTCATCCACTATTTTCTCTTTGTCATTCAATTTGTTCTCATTACTAACGGCTTTTTCAGCAGGAACATTTGATTTTTACCTACAGGTCTTTACAGGCGTTATGGTTTCAAGACTCTGTAAAAACACAGAATGAAAGTCATTTAGATTGCAAGTATTTCTTGGTATGCGTCTATATAATTCATTCAAATACAGTGGAACTGTATCACATTTTCAAAAATCAGATATTAATTATTATTTTTCAGTCCTGGTGAATTTTTCTAGATGGTGATGGAAAGTGTTACTTTTGAATGTTTGTACTAAGCATACTTTTCCTAGTATTTTATCAATTAGGCATCACTATCCTTCACGCTAATCTTAAGGGTCTCGACAATGTCGCATCGAGTGACTACGACAAATGTGCTGTTTGGTGGCAAGCAAATTACATTCATACAATTTTGCAAGGCATAGTTTAATTTACTACTACTACTACTATTGTACTAGCATTCTTGCAGTTCATCATGTCTGAATGAATTTTTGGTACATTTTAGATCACTTTCCTCCATTGCATCTCTGGTTCGATTAATATTTTTAGCAAACCGTTATTAAAGCTCAAGAGTTAATGAATCATGGAAAGTTGTTGCTAATAGAGAATTCAAACTTTATAAAGTGGTTGAAAATTTAATTACGTATTAGATCGATAAATAAAGTTTACAGTAGTATCAAATGTATTTGTACTGTCAATATTGTGGTCGCTATTGTTAATAAAAAGAATAAAGCAGATTTTCACGATATTAATGTCACAAAACTTATTAAATTCAGATTTTAAAAGAATTAAATGTTTCCTCCTTTTATGAAATTTATTAATACTTATTACATTTTCCTTTCAGGGACATCTCATTCAGTACAATGAAACTGCTGGAATTGAACCGAGAGATCATATTTTAAGATTACGTCAAATAACGAAATCCTCAGATGGACAATATTCTTGTGCAGCTGCAAACACCGAAGGAGAAACGTATAGTCCTCCTTTTACACTCACAGTACAATGTAAGTATTTTCACGACTATCGTCATTACCTTCTAACATTTAGAATGGAAAAATTGCATTTATCTAAAAATCGAACACCTGCGCCAAAACTTGTGCTGCTGTTACATAAGAGCGGTCGCAAAATAAAGAGAGTTAAAAGCAGTCGACTTTTCTACGGACCCAGTAAATGTTATTAGTATTTAATTTTAGGGTCGCCGCAATAAAATAGGAATAAATAATGGATGATACTAAGATTTTTAGGGCGGAAAAGGAAGTATAAAGTGAAAGTGTTTTCTTTTATCGCTACTATTCTATACAACAATGTCGACTTGTTGCTAACTTCAGAGATAGTTAGTTTAGGGTTGAGTGTTTTCCACTTTCCGTCAGGAAGTTGTTTGTCAAGGGATGAGCTTCCTCTGTGTGTGTGGTTAATTGAACTATATTATATTTCACATCCCTCTTTCCTAATTTACAACAAAGAGTTTTCAAAGGCCAGAAGCAGATTTCAAAAACGGTTTTCCAATTTTCATTATCACTAGAACGACACTTCCCGTAAAGTGAATACTTTTGCCATTTACCGTTTAACACCGGGTTAATATTGCCGCATTGGGAAATTAGGGAAATTACTAGGCGCATAAGAGGGCGCAGGTCTTCTAAGATAATGGAATGTCTGCATCTCGATAGTCGACATCTGCTCTGTGATTAAACTGCGTTATTGTTATTCCAACCAGCTCTCAGGATCGAGCAATTGTAATCCAAGTATGTAGATTATTGCGAGCCATTTCCATGTTCCGCAGTTGCTTGCTTACAGTTTGAAACTGATTGACTGATAAAATGAGCCTTTTTAAATCAGCCAATCTGCCGAACGTAATTGTTATAAATGCAACGGCAGCACCTGAATTTTCTATGTTGGCCTGCAATCACGCCGGAAAACTTTCCTTTGCGTGAGTAATCTGTCCCGGCCGCAGCGAATCTTCCGCTTGTTACGCGACTGCTTCTTTTTCACCGGCGAAAAATTAACTTTATCTTAAATTGCCCCGAGTTCCCGGAAATTGCACATTTTTTTGCGCGACAGAGGGGTAGTTTAAGTAGTTAGATGAACCAATAAAACTCCGATGAGTTGCGCTCTGATCGAAAATAATGTGTCAATCAGCTTTATATAATCGGAAAATCATTTTGTGGAATAAATAATATTATGGTTTTCTGTCAACGTAATTTACTAGGTATTTGAATAAAGGTATTACAAAACTTTCTCGGATTTTCTTCATAAAAATATAGGGAAATCTTATTTTAGTATTATGTAATTTTAAAAAGGAACAAATAGTAGCTGCATTAACATTTTCTTTGCGATTGTCACTTTATTATTTGAACACGAGCACCAATTTATGTAGATAATTGCAGAACTGTAGATAATTTTTAAAGAAATTTAGAAATATCAATCAATTTGGATGGGGAAGTAAGATGGCGGCTAATGCAGTTAGTGTTGTTGAGCTCCCAGTGAAAAAGTGTAAAAAATGTAATACTGTGCCAGTATCAGGATTACAGTGTATAATCTGTGGAACGTTAATGCACCCGGGCTGTCTAAAATATTTTACAGATATTGTTAAACTTGACGAAAAGCACATAAAGTGTTGTGACGAGACAGAACAAAGCGATGTACTAGTAAGAAATGGTGGATTAGACGATTCAATGGATTCTAGAAACACAATCATTGTGGAACGAGCCGATGTGAAATCAAAACATGAAGTAATTAAGGAGCTTTTGCAAGAGAAGAAGAGATTAAGTAAGGAAAATAGTTTATTACAAAAATTAATCAGTGAGATGGAAGATAAAAATGGACTTCTGTACTTTAAAATAGGCGTGTTAGAGAAACAAATAACAGGTGAAACTGACGGAAAGCAAAAGCAATATAATAAGCAAATAAAACCGTAAACTGTGATAACAGAAAATGTAAATATAAAGTACAAACAAAAATCGCAAACAGAAAATATTGAAACACACAACCTTGACACCACAAAAGAAACTGTTAAAAAGGTAAAACCAAAAATCACAAAAGAAACTGTAGCAGCCAGTATCCATTTAACAGAGAGTCAAATTAAATGTAAAGAGATCATCTCCTTAAATAGCGATGTAGAAAATCAACAACGAAAGACATCTATGCCCAAAAAACAACAGAAAAGGATTATAGTGGGCTCTCGAGTAAACGAAATTTGTAAATTAAAAGTAGCCCCTAAGGTAAAATCGATTCACAATTGCAAGTTATCCACTGACACCACAGCACAGGAAGTTCTTGACCACGTGGTATCGGTAGCTCCAGTAATATCATGCGAAAAAATTGAATCGAAATTTCCAAAATATTACTCCTCATTTAAACTTGATGTGAATGAAGGCGATGCTGATAAGATTATGGATCCAACTGTATGGCCGAAAGGAACCTGCATCAGTAATTTTTTTACCGAAAAAATCAACCCCGGCGTATACAAAAGTAAACAGTGTTGTGAGAAATAGTGTGCAAAATAAAGAGATAAGTTCAAATTGTAATAATAAATTTACTTTCGTGCATATTAATGCTCAGTCTGTTCGAAATAAAATAATAATTTTTGAAGATTTTGTAAATAACTTTAGAATAAAAATAGATGTACTGTGTGTAAGTGAACATCACATGCGACCTGGTGAACCAGAAAATTTTCTCCTTAAAAATTATAAAGTTATAAGTCACTATACAGGATCAACCACTACAGGTGGAGGTGTTATAATACTTTGTAAAAATAAGATTTTATACAATCCTTTAGATAAAATTAGTGAACTGTCAATCAAAAAACATATCGAGATTACAGCAGTAAATTTTGTGCAGGAGGAAATTATTTGCGTTACAGTTTATCGGCCTCCAGCTGGGGATTTTGATGTATTTATGTATAAAATGAATGAATTGTTGACAATTTTAAATAATTTTAATTGTGAAGTCGTATCAAATGGAGATTTTAATATTAGATTCAATATCAAAGACAAAACTTATGTTAAATTTATAGATATAGTAAACTCTTATGGATTTGTGCATACTATTACCGAATCGACTAGACTTTCAAATTCCATTGACAATATCTTAGTAAATTTTGGAAATTTTAGACAGTATAATACTTGGGTTGAGGATCCTGAATTATCGGATCATAAAGCTATATTTATTACCATTGAATGCAAACCTACTTTCAAGGATGAAATCACCTCATATAGACCTTATACAGATGTAGGCAAATTTAGATTTTTTAAATTAATAGAAGCTATAAATTGGAATTTTGTAATTGAAATTCATGTTAATGTTAATAGTAAATTTTCAAAATTTATTACTATTTTAATAGAATCGTTAAATTGTGCATTTCCTGCGGTTACACAAACAAATCAAATCAAATCAAATCAAAAACTAACATGGTACACGTCGGAATTAAGAAAAATGAAGGAGCATTTAAATTTTTTAAAGGAATTAAATAAGGATTTTCCCAACTTAAAACTAAATGAATTGATAAATAGTTATCGTGTAAAATATAAAAAAGAGATGGAACTGGCAAAAAGTAACAAGTACATTAAACAAATCTATAATAGCAATCAAAAGCCTAAAGTGTACTGGGATATAATTAATGAAAACAGAAGGGGTAAGATAGTCTCAAACAAGATTAGTTTTGATGTAAATAAATTAAATAATTTTTTTATAAAACAACCGGAGAATGTATGGAATAGTCTTCCTTTAGTACAAAACACTTCCAGTCCAAATATTCAACAAACAAATGTTAAGTTTAGTATACAACCCGTATCAGAAAATAATATGCGTGACGCATTAAATAGATTAAAAAATAAAACTAGTCGTGATTATTACAATTTAAATGCAGTGTTAATTAAGTGTATTAAAAACATAATCATACCACCGCTTACTAAAGTATTCAATGGTTGTATTGAAGAAGGTATATATCCCAATGCCTTAAAAATTTCCAAAGTTATACCCATACATAAAAAGGGATCGTTGAATGATATGAATAACTATAGACCAATTTCTCTTGTTCCCATTATATCTAAAATATTCGAAACGTTAATTAAAGATCAAATTGTAGATTATTTTGAAGCTAGTAAACTATTTTATAATCAACAATTCGGCTTTCGTAAAAATAGGTCAGTAACCGAAGCTATAAATTGTCTTTTAGATTTTGTAATTGAAGGTACGGAAAAGGGATCTTGGGTAGGGGCTTTGTATTGTGACCTACGGAAAGCTTTTGATTGCGTCAATCATGATACTCTGTTACAAAAAATTACAGTTGTATAACTTTGATACCTCTAGTATTGAGCTATTTCAATCATATTTACAAAATCGCAAACAAAAAGTTTTTCTAAATAATACTTACTCAGAAGAAGAATTATTAACTTGTGGAGTTCCACAAGGATCCGTATTGGGTCCTATCTTATTTGTTATATATATTAATGATTTACATACGACAATATTATCCGGTAAAGTAATTTTATTTGCTGATGATACAACGTTCTTGCGATATCATCAAGATGAGAATAATTTGTTTAATGAAATGAACATTCGTCAATCTAAAATCGAAAATTGGCTAATACAAAATTGTTTAAAATTAAATGTAAATAAAACAAAAAAACTAATCTTTTCACATCGAACGCTTGTAAATCATCAAAATGAAGATTCTGCGAAATTTCTAGGAGTAGTTGGGATAGTCATATTGAATATTTAGCCACAATTCTTTCAAGAAATTTATTTGTTCTACGTAACTTAACTCATATTGTACCTACTCAAGTAGCTGTAACCGCATATTATGCTTTAATAAACGCACACATGGCTTATGCTGTTGTATGTTGGGGACATTCTACTCATGCTAATAGAATCTTCAACCTGCAAAGAAAAGCTATGCGTATCATTACAAAAAATCTTATACCGATGATGTAAAACAAGATTTTATTAGTGTAAGCATAATAACATTTCCATCCCTTTATATTTTTAATAGCTTAATTCAAACTAAAAAATATTTAGACGATTATAATACACAAAATAATGTTCATAATTATAGTACAAGAGATAACTTTAAAATTCGTTTAGATTACTTGCGTCCTAATTCAAGTAGATATAGTAAAAATTATTATGGCCCTTTGTTTCTCAATAAATTGCCTGTGAACATTGTAAATTTGCCATTCAAATCGTTTAGAAATAAGATTAAAAGATATCTGATAAGTGAAGCCTTTTACTCAATTCAGGAATTTATGGATCATGAATTGAATTCCTGTAGCATAGACATGTAAAATAAATACAGCTTTATTATCATATCAAGAGAGATCTGTGATATATAAGAAAAAAAAATTTACTCTGTTTGCTTTTTTAAAATTTATAATTTCATTATGTATTTTATTGTATTTATTTATTGTATTAAGTATTAGTGACTTGTTATTCTACACTGTATTAAACTTTATTGTATTATTGACTTGTGCAAATACTCTGTATACTAGCATAAATGAATAAATGACAAATGACAAATGACAAATGGATTTGTTCAGATTGATATCTGAAATAGATATAAGTGTACCAATTGTTATGCGATTATTATAAAACCGTGTGGTCATTATAAAACGTAATGGAAACGAGAAGTTGACTAGAGTCACACTACAATTCTTGAGATACACGAAAACAGTTTGCTTCGAAAAATAATTTCAGGAGCTCTATAAATACACAATCGACAATTTATTAGAGTACTGAAGTGTTGTAAAGCACTAATAAATAATAGAAGTTAGCGTGTTTGGCGCGGCTACTTTTGCGCTGATGGAGCGGTAAAGCCAGCGGAAAACTGGGAAACCTACCGCGTAACTTGCTACAACCAGCAGACATCCCCCTAATTATTATTATTAATTGGGCTTGGCAACAGAAATAATCATGATTCGATTTGATTCGATTCATTGCGGAAGTTGCTGTGTAACCTCTAAAACAGATATTGTAAGATTCAGCGACATACTATTAACGCAGGAATACTATTTTGTGATTGTGAAGTAAAGCCAACTTAAGAATAATGCTTGGATCGTCTAGTACAGTCAGCTTTTGGCAATTAAGCACAATGTGGAGTTTGTATCCAGGCTGTCGGCAGAGTTTTGTAAGGTTACAGTTCTCTACAGTAATTTCAGAGAATGCGCCATACGGAAAATAATAATTGATGGTAACCGATGTAGCTAGCAAATGATAGTCAGTCTGTGCCATCAACATAAAATCCTTGATGAGAAATTGGACTTCGCGTAACTTAACATATTATCAAATGGCTCTCTAGTATTACTGAACAATAGCGATCGCAGCATTATTTGTAGCATCTAGTTCTTCAACGTCCCAAGGAAAGCATGGTATGGGAATTTCAAGATGATCCTACGTCAGGGGTAGATAGACTAGCTCGGGGAAAAGTAAATTTATCAGCAAGCAACTTTCGAAATTGAAGCAGACAGCATTGACCTTTAAACCGTAAAATATGCCAACTTGGTTTGTTGCTAGTCGGCTTACCCTTCTATTTGCCCTGACCATAGTAAAAAGACAACGAGCACTAAAGTAAGTCTTGCACTTTAAGTTTTTCAGGAGTCTGAAGCTTGTCAAAGCCATTAAGGAAGAACAACAGAAGACTGTTGTCTAGCCATTTGATAAACAGACAAATGTTTGTCAGAAGTACTTCCGGTACCGAATGTTTAGTGTTTAATGCTTGGTCACGATAAAAAGTTCTTCCATACGGTTCCATAAACAATGAAAGTTTTTGCAGAGATTGATCATACACCCAACTCCTCCGATTTAGCTATTTCTTAACCTTGGAAAGTAGTCGATGTGGTTGTTGTGTTTCGTCGAAAAATCAGATATTAAAGAGTATTTTACAACGATTTTAGAAAATGGATGACTTGAAGCTTTTCATTTTTAGAAGATTTGTCTTCAAGACTGCATCTACTATTACTTAAGTAGATCTACATTTTCATGCTTCTAGCATCTAATGTCTTCTTCTATAATATCGTGAAGAAATTTTTCACTTCGTAATTTTTTTTCTCCTGCAACCTCTTGTTAACGGCTAGGAGTAGTGTGGGAGGCTTGGTGATGGTGGATGCTAACGGCGTTGATCCAGGTGACCGTTGGTGGCGACTTACGATGGGATTACAAGAATTGTGCTATTCCGAGGTTAGGAGATGTTGTTTTATTAAATAGATTAAGAGGTAGAGGCATGGTTTGGCGAAGATCGAAGGATCTTTTAAGATCGTTAAATGTTGAAGGTAAAGAGATGTTATCTCTATAATCAGAAAAAAATGCAACAACGAGGAGAGATTTTATCTCGAAGATCTTGGAGTTGCAAGAGAAAGGTTTCTACTCGGCTGCCTGCTTTTTAACGTTAGCCCCGCAACATCCAGGGCTGACATTGGTCCATCCCAAGGCTGATGAGTGGAAGTCTTGCCGTTGCCGCTTGGTAACATTCGTCTCCGATCTGTCAACCGATCCATAACCTTATTTACCTCGATGTTTATTTAATTGTTGTTTGTTGGGTTTCCTTTTTTCTTCAGAATACTCTAGTTCAAAATACATCGAGAACATGCGTTACATATATTGCTAATTAAAACGTATTTTACAATAAAAGAGAACTAACCTACAATCTACAGTGGAGCGTTTCGCGTATTCACCCATATCGCTCACTTCACTTGAGCACAAATTTGGTTTTCTACACTACATTTGTTCGCAAACTGGTTGCTTTGGACGTCGGAGACAAATCCAGTAAATCGTCGTTTATATTGTACTCAAACCATGCACAATATTCTTTTCGACTACCATAATCTGGTGGTGTCAGTTCTTGCATGGTCGTTGTTTTGTAGGGGTATAACTTCAGTTGTTTTTTAACAATTTTCTGGCAAGTACTTAAAGGGGTATTCGTTTTAAGTGAAATTTCGCGAAGCGAGGTTTGTGGATTTCTTAGATTACCGTTGTAGGCGTCGTGGAGACGTAGCGGGCCCAGGCTGGTCTGGACGTCGTGGCGGTATGGCCTATTCAGGATACTGCAAGTCTCGTCCGTGAAAGAGAATGCTCAAAGAGGCGCCCGTGGCAGCGTTTGCGGCTGCGTCAACAGTTGAAAAACACGGAAGGCAAATATTCTGGTGAGGGTGAGATTACGCATCGCAGGACCGAGTTTTCTTGATGTAACACCGCTGCCCTGCCTCTCCTACTTGCATCCGTTTGCAACACAAACGATAATTGAAAGTTCGGGGGATGCAGCAGCAACGGGTTGACTTAAAGGCTTTAATGGCGGCGGCTTTCGAAGTCTCCTAGAGCCATTTCTTTTCTACCGCAAGAATGCGGTCAGCTAGACGGCGATGCGGGCAAATACTGAAGCGCAGTTTCTTCTTGTTCTTGGGCACCGTGGTGCCGTGGTCTACTGCAGGTGCTGCAGCTGTGGGTGATTGTTGGTGTCGCATTCGGAAGTGCCAACCTTGAAATGTGGAGCGGCTCCTGTCTTGTCGGGACGTCGAAGGCTGTTGCGGCTATGGGCTGGTCTTGTCGATTGACGGAGGGATGAGTATCTGGGCGGTCATGAGCTCATCGGTGGTGACGACAAGGTTGTTGATTACGGCTCGGTCTGGCTGCGTTGTCGGCGGGTCCGATGAGAGAAGATGATGCCGTGAGTTCATCGGGCGTGTTGTCATAGAAGACGACAGTGACAGAGGCAAAGGGTGCCGTGGGTCTGTCAGCGGTGGAGGTGTCCTCACGTGGTGTGATGCGATGGTCGGCTCGGTGTATTTCCCTGATCAGCGCACGAAGATCGGAGTGATGTCTAAGTCCCGTCTCAGAAAGAATCGATGGTCGGTCGTCGTTCCTTAGTTTATTTATTCTCGGACTACTGCACGGCGCCTTGTTCGTTTCATGGGCGGACGTAACGGAGGCAGCGCAATGGAAGTACACGGTGGGCAGTGACGGCACTGAGGAAGCCCTTAACGGGCTGGTTTTGGTCGGCTTTGCGATTCTCGCTTCTAGCTTGTTGTCGACCCTCATTAGCATCTTGCATAGCGCGACCAGCTGGGATTCCTCCAACGTGAACGGGACGTTATTGGCCAGCAGCTACCACTGCCTGATACATGTGGCGACGAGCTCTTTCTTCTGCTGCTGCTCCTATAGTGCGCTAGGAATGCTGTCTCTAGGTCGGTGAGGAAAGTAGTGAGAGACGCCGATTGTTGCCACAATTGAGCGGCGTCTTTCTTGAATTGGGCGACGATGCATAACAGCTACTGCTTTTCGAGTAGGTTCCGAAAGCGTGAAGGTAAGTATCAACGAATCTCCGTGGGTCCTTGTCTTCAAACTTGTAGTATTTTGGCAGAGCGACGGCGGCCTTATAAGGATGACGCTATTCTGAGGTTAGAGGGTGTTTTATTAAATAAAACACGCGGATTCTAGGAAGAATAAGAGATTGAGGCATAGAGGATTTGTTAAGATCGTTGAATGTTAAAAGTAAAGAGATATTAACTCCATGATCGAAAAAATGTAACGCAGAGAAGAGATTTTATCTCGAAAATCTCGTAGTTGCAAGAGAGACATTTCCACTCAGCTTCCTGCTTTTAGACATTAGCCCCGTAGCATCCGGAGCTGACATTGGCCCATCCCAAGGCCAATGAGTGATTGCGATGGAGTGGAAGTCTTGCATTTGCTACTTAGTAACACGCTTACTAAAAGTTTTTGGAAATTTCCCTCTTTACTTTCGGCCTAGCTGTGCTTTTTTAAACAAAAGTCTTTCCTAGCTTCTCTTACTCTTTTGTGTTGTACCATTAGAAGCAATATCATTGTGGATTATTTTTAATATCAGCTATGTGCCGTAGCTCTTGATACTTTAATTTTATTATTTTTTCCACCCTTAAGGAAGGCACCTTTTTCCAATTTAATATAAAAAAATAAATTTTCTAAAGTAAGACTTATTGTTGCATAGTCTTTTTTTTGTTTACGAAAGACGCATGAGAAATTTGTAAAGAATTATTAGTAATAATAATAGTAAATAATAAATTTCTTCAAACATTCATCACAGCAGTATCAGGTAAATGCGATGATAAAAAACTGAACATTTAACTTTCATCATCAATTTGTTTAATTGTAAGTAGTGATTAGCTTGAATTATATACAATTGTGTATTATCCTTAGCAAAAGAAGGAAAACTAAGCTCTAAATCACGGATTTTAATCTTAAAAATTCAGAAGAATGATGTAAAGCTTCGCTAACCAATGGTCAGTTGAATCGTATTTGTCAGTTTGCAGTTTATCTTAAATGGGTGTTGATGTTTTCATTATACTAAACGAACGTGTCAAAGTTTAACAAAAATGTAATAATACTGTATTTTAAATTGCAGTATCATGTAATTCAATTTCAAATTTTATTATTGTGAAAGCTTTTATTTACTGTTAAAATATACCAAGTGGCAATTTTATTCCAGAAAGCAAAATTCAACTTTCTTATTGTTGGTACCTACCTACATACTATTATTATTGCTTAGTTACAGTGCCACCTAAACTTCAGTATTAAATGTTTCTTGACAAATGTTATTTCTTAAACACCTACACTAGCATAAGAAACGTAATATACTGTATATACTATATTTAGATATCATTTTAATGTAGTATTAAACGGTTGTTTGTGTAGGTGGGCTGTGCATTTCACGGCAGGTGTCGTGTCAACATTTTAGAAATTCCTATTATTCTAAGTAAAAGTTAAGAGCAGGTACATTAAAATTTTATTCGCTCTATGATAATTAGAATTAATAATTTATTTAAAAGGTTCTTTCCCAGTAGGATAAAGACAAATACAATTCTAAGGAACCTATTTTTTTAAATATTTACCTATTAAGTACATTTCGTTTTAAGTTCCAGTTTCATTTCGGTAACTAATTTTGAAGGAAACTGTGATAAAGTTTCACATTTCAAACACAATGTAATATGTAAAGTTCATTCTTTGATTTTTATTTTATAGTAGGGGTTTCATACAACGATCTATATACAGAGAGAGATGCTTGCGTCGTCACGTGCCATTATTAAAATTTACTTTAAAGGTCGATTTTACACTGATTCAAATTAGGTAATTCATATTACATATGATCTTGCAGGTTTTTATATCTCGGTGTGGTTGTAATTAGTCATTATTAGTGGAAAAATTGATCAAGACCGATTTTCCATTTATTTGACTTGCTTTTAAACTTTATAACTGTTACAACGGCGTTGCGTTCCAATGTATACTTAACCAGGTACATTTACCACTATAAGTTAATCCTTTTCCACAGCACGCACTAGATCATCTTTTCCTTAATAAACCTCAAGAATACCCCTAATCTTTCATTTAAAAGGTGGTAGGTTAGGTTTATGAAATAAAACCAAATTGTACGTAGTGATTTGGGTTTATTTCAGCAGTTTCTATCAGATTACTACCAATTAAGAAATGAGAGGGGACTAATACCAATAAATCGTTATAGTCTGAAGAAATAGAAGAGCACGCGAAATTTCTAATCCAAAAACTTCAAAAGGTCGACTAGATTTAGTAACTCTCTGTTTTGGCAATTTATCTATGAGCTATTGAGCCACCCTAGGATTCACCCTGAAACATTGCATACAGTTATGACTAATCTTCTTTCAGATAACTGCCAATATTTCAATCTTACTGTTGTCAAGAGTTGTTCATGTCCACAATGTAGCAAACGTATGGTTCTGCACGAATAATAATCAATGTACTAGTCACATATTGTTCGGGTGGTAATACTAATGGATGTTTTTGATCATTATCTACACAAGAACAAGATAATGTACAACCTTGCCATAGGCTGCTGAATTTAAAAGATTTTGAGTAATTGAGTCCTCACTGTACCTTATCCAGAAATCCGTTTTAGACCTTTCTTCTGTTTTTGCCCTGCGGAACAGTTTCCGAAGACTTTTACTTTCGGGATTGTACCATGTTATACTCAACGAGAACTGGTTCATTCACTGTTTCAGTTCTGGCAGCTGCCGGACCCTTATAGACATAGATCTGTCAGTACCAGCACTTTAACTCCCTTGTTTATCAAAAGTGTGCATGATGTGGTAGTTTTGGGCGTATGACTATAGATTGGTTTTTGAATATGTCACAGCCTTGCTTTGCTGTGCTGGAGGTTGATCTAGATTACCTTATCATAAGACTTTGGCCTATTATTACTCATGTCGCATCCCACGAGTATAAGGAAAATGAAAATCCGTACCAACACAGCCCCATTTACTGGTATAATAAGACTAAATACTCAGGGAGATCGTCTGGCATCTCGGAGGCCGCAAGTCACAACACAAATAGCCCCTTCTTTTATTGTAATGTTTGCTTCAAAAGCTTTTATTGTGCTGTCATTTTTAAACAACACTGAAAAAGCTTCTTGTATTTCCTATACAATCTGTTCATTTTCATTTTGTTCATCAACCATCATTACAGTATTTTTCCAATCAGGGTTCACTTTATTTAAAAAAATCTCCAGCTAATAACAATTCTTGAAGTTTATTTTCAGTTACTACTAAAATTATAGTAAAAGAAGCTTATTTCACCCCACATTCTACCGTAAATACTCCAAAAGCCTTTAGTGGTTGACTGTTAGCTGTAATCAGACTCATATTCAGTAATTGACTCAAACTTTAATGATCTGAAATAAGCATACTTAGAGATTACTGTGCAAACCGTTCCAGAATCCACAGTAAATCAGAGTTTCACTTGATTTACTTTTGCATGAACTTCTAATGAAAGATTTCTTACTTTATATTTTACTCAAATTGCATTAATTCACTGTTTCTAATAACTAAATTGCCTTAGTTTCACACAAAAAACTTATGTGATCCTTTTTATTGCATTGAAGACAGATCCATTCTTTGCACAAGGAATCCTTTGCTTTATGATTAGACTTCTTATATTGAAAAGCAGGTTTTATTGATCATGAATTTCTATTACGTGATTTAGATTTACTTCTATACCTTTGATGAACCTGACCTTGAGAATTCCCTTAACATGAAGTTGGTCGAGCCCTACGTAGGATTGAAGATTACCACTACTAGTTACATTTTCATTATTACGTTTTGTAATGCTCTTTATATCTGTATTTGAATACAAATTGTTTCCATTTGTAGGGGTATGTCTTTTGCATCATCTTGTCGCGGAAAACATCTTCCAAAAAATTTACAAAATTGCAATTGTAATCAATATTTTTAATTGCAATTAAAAAGTCTTTGAATGTTTTTCCCTCAGTTATGTCTGTGTCTTGTAATGATTGTGGAGCACCTAGTTTTCAAGCTTTGATCTCTTTCAACTAAAGCGGTTAGCGTTTTCTGTTTTTGGTGAGGCTGGTTAGAACAGCCCGCTGCAGGTTGTCCGGTGTCAAGACGGTTAGATAAAATTTTTCAGCCATGGAAGAGATTTCTAACGAATTAGGGTGCGTTGAATGTCATACGTAGAGCTTTGTTCTGTAAAGTTTGTAACTTCTGGAGATGTGCTTTAGCTGTTTATCCCCAGGTGGGTGCAGCGTAGGTCATAATCGGTCATATAACTGTCTTGACGGACTGAAATGGCTTTTGCGATTCTATAGAGGATAAAGGGCGCCGGTGGCTGGGTTGCTTTTGACGACACAGCAATCGATGTGCTTTTTACATGTTAGTTTCTTATATAGGTTGACGCACAGGTATTTGCGTTGTGGATCCGGATTTGATCTGGGGGCGTGGGACGGCGTTTGGTGTAAAGGACGGCTGCGCTATTCACGGCGTTTATTTCAATATGTCGATGATACCTAGAGCCGCCTGGAAACGTTTTCTAACCAGCTGAAAGGCCTTGGAAAACGTCCAGATAGCCGTAACGTCTGCATAGAGTGCGATGCTAGTAGCTTCCGGCGTGGGCAGCTCGGACACGTAGATAGCATAGAGCGTAGGTGACAGGAGTGACCCCTTGGGGGATTAGTCTCGATGAGGATCCAGTGCTGCCCAACTTGATGCCAAAATAACGACCTTGCAGGTACAAAGTAGCAAGCTTTACCAATTTGTTGCTCGAACAGTTCCTTGGTGACGCCGTCGGTATGATTCCAGCGATTGAAGTCTTCGGTCATATGTTCCACCAGTTGCAAGCTCTGATGGGTAGTAAGACGACCCTTCCTGAAGTCGAACTGTTCGTCTTAGGCAGCAAACTAATCGGGCGATAATGTTGATGAAATAATCGATCTTGACCCAATTTTAGGACGATCATATCTGCTTGCTTTCAGTGTTTTGGAAAATGGTTCAGCTGCAGAATTGCTTTAATGATGCTGACCAAGGCGACTATGGCTTTCTTGAGTGACATCTTCAACGCGACAATCTAGATCCCGTCTGGTCCCCAGGTGATTTATGATGTTTGGTGGACCGGATTATTCTACGAACTTCTTCTGGGGAGGTCGACTGTAGGAGGCGTCGTTTTTTTTTAAGACGAAGCTTAGTACGTACATCACGGTTGATACGGGCGACAAAGTCTAGATCGATGTTATCGTAGTTTAAACTACACTGCTTCTGCAGGTTATCAGCGAACTCTTCAGCCTTATCTTCGTTTGAGTAAACCAGGCCGTACTCATCATGGATTGCCGGAATTTTTTTTTTACCTCTGAGACATCTAGTCAACTTCCATATCGAATTATCTTGTGGCTTTAATGAGAGTAATTTCTCCCCCCAGGTGGAATTTCTGTGTGCGTAGATATTGGCTCGGTTCTGGTTGCTTAATTGGGTCAATTCACGACGATAATTGGGGCGTAAAGTTTGCTGCCATTATCTTCTACCTCAGTTTTTTGTTCAAATTTGATTTTTAGTTGTCAGGGAAAGATCACGACTGCCCGGGACTGTTCTTAGATTGGCGGCAAATTCTAGGCAATGATTTATATTTGTAGTGAGGTGGTCTTCTGCATTCTGTAGTTTGTTAGCCGTATTGTTGGGATTTTCTTCTAATGGCTATGCAGATAATCTTGAAACGCTGGACAAGCGATGGCAAATCGATGCTCTGGAGGTGTATTTTTAACGTCACTCAGATGCAATAGGATCAGATTGTGATCCGAGTCAAGTTTAGCCAATGTCGAGATGTACGTCAAATTCGGATTTTTCAGAACAGCAATATCCAGGACATCAGGTTTTCCTTAGCCGTAGCGCCACATCTTGGTCTTCTACGTATTGGTGCAATATATATATATATAATAATATATAAGGCTATTATTCCATGTAGGGTGCTTTGAATTTGAGTTGCCCAGGATGGTTGCTTTATCATTTTCCAGAAAATGAAAGACGTAGCAACCTATTATTGTTTATATTTAAGACTACCAAGGTGGCTTCAAGATGGGTAAGGTTGGGGGTGGAATCGCAGTGATGGTCCAGGTAGGATCTTACCTAGACTGCGGTGCCTCCTTCTCTAGCGTTTCTGCGCTCATGGTGACAGAGGATGTAGTTATAGAGCCGAGGTTCAGATCGCCTTAGGGGGAGTTGTGCATATGGGCAGAACGTCTAGATCGTGACGAATCGAGATTGTCTGATGCTTTCCGGAAGGTGACGCTAATGTAAATCCACATTTACCAATGTAAACATAAAAGCTGAATAGTAGAAGACTTGGTTTGCAAGATGTGTGCAAGCCAGCCGTCATATGTAGCTGTGTTTGTGACGATATTTGATTTTTCGCACCACTATCAGCCGCCACTGCGTCTTGCATCACGGTATGAACGTTTAACAACAAACTGGTTTATTCTTGATTGAGTTAATACAAGTGATTTAATGATTCTAATTATAAGACGATAATTTCTAGCTTTCCTAGCTGTAATACATATTGTTATTTCAGTTCAACAACTAGGTAACTCTAAATTTTAATATTTTTAGTTAAATCGTGATTCTTACTAATTATGGCTGCTATTATTTATTTCTATAAATAGTTAAGTTCTATTCAATACAATTTCCTGTAAATAAAGTAGTCCTAAAATAGGTATATCAAAAACGATGGAAATACTTAATTCTAAAAGTGTATCACTTTTGAGATACCTAAATGTACAGTAGTCACGATATCACGGAAGTTACCAACGATCAAAAATCACAAAAATTTGTTTACACTAACCGCTTTAATTAGCTGTAAGATGAGTTGTATAGATTAGAGAAAGCTGATAATAGGTCATTATAAACTCTGTTGTTTTTGCGTCTAAGTCATTTAAATACAGTAGAATTCGGTTTTAACGACTACCCTGATAACGTTGAAATCGGTTCTGGGATTTTCGGTGACAAGCATGAAAACACTTGTAAATCATGAGATTTACTTAAAAGTCTTAGATTCTTCAGTTTCAGTACCTTCTCAAGAGATTTTATTTTAAACAAGATCTAGAGGTGCGCCACAAGGTTTGATACTGGTCCATTGTTTTTTTTACATTTTTTAGTGCAGATTTCTCTCATAACCAGTGCTGTATTGCTAAATTATGTTTTGGAAATGCGCATTTTTTGTATTAACAATTAGGAAGGGATACCAAAGAAACCAATTTTCTGCAGTTGGTCGTTGATTGAAACATGAACATGCACTCATCTATGAGGTAACAAATAATCTTTGAGGCGACATAAATAAATCCTATCTTGTGGAAAGATTAAAGTGTAGGAAACTACAGTAGGCTCAACTTTTGTTTTTTCCTGCCTGCATTTTTTCTGAACTGGTAACGCTTTTTACATTTTAAGTGAAGCAATACAGCATCGCTCATAACATGTACTCAAAGGTACATGCGTACATATATTTCATATTCCTTACATGTTGCATATCATGCAGAGAATACATTAAATGCAGACTTAGGAAAAATTGTTCAGATTCTCAAATCATATCAGGTAGAAATAAATCTATCTAAGATAAGCAAGTCAAAATTAAAATTAATATTTAATAAAGCTATCATTGTTCCATTGGTGGCAGAGAAATAAAAGAAACCGATTGTATCAAAAATCTAGAATTGTATCATTGGTTTCAAAATGAACTAGGACACTGGCCAACTACTGGGCTTGGAAAATGTAAGTCTTTTTCCTAGTGTAAATGTGACTTTATCGGTCAAGTAATCCATGGATAAAGATATTTTAGCCGAAATTAAATGTAGATATTACAATGGGAAAATTAGTACATTGGCAAAAACGTAAGGATTCTTTGATTGTCATTATATACTACAAGGTACGAGAACTCTTTTATTGCTGTTTGAACTATGTCATATTTCTCCAATATTTCTTCTATTTTGTGATTGCATAAACTAGTTACTGAATGCTATGTCTTGATGTGTCAAAATTTGCGAAATATGTTTATTACTTCTGGTTTTAGTATCAACTGTTATACTTGCCTTTGATTATTTTCTTTTCCTTCTCACATCTCTATGATATAATAAAATGAAAAACAAGTAATGTAAAAATAAGAAACGAGAAAGTTTTAATATGCAATTGTATGTGTATGCAAAATTTTTAATTTTTCATAATGTTGATGTAATATAAACAAAAATTGTTCCTCGTCACCTACCCTCTCAAATGTTAAATAAAGTATTGTTTTTTAATTGCAAACACTGCTTATCGGACGGGTATGTCTGAAGTTTCGAATCACTGGATTCGAGAAAAATCAAACTGGCTTTACCCCCGTTGCAATTAATATAGAACAATGTACTAGATTATAATGGAATTAAAGAAAATGACAGAAACCAGAAAATGTACATTGAGCTAAACACTGTCACACTTTTAATACCTAGATTCATGCAGGTCGGTTTCTGTTATAATTTATAAAATAACTAATTTATTTTTTTCAGTAGGAATTTATTTTTTTTACATTAGATGAATATTTGTTTTTGAGGACGAAGTTTTATTCATATCGAGAAAAACATTGCTGGGAGGGAATTAATTCTAAATATATTTTATCAAAGCTGAAAATTTTTATATTTCCCTTTACATTACGACATTTATTTACAAGAGCAACGCAATATTTTAAGTACACTTCCTTTGTGTAAACAAGCCTGATGTATTTATTAAAGTAATACAATAATTTATTATGGAAGTTACACAACATAATTGTCAATTCAAATCAGAAACTTATACCCAAGTACACAATATAGGTTTGTAACAATAAACGGTAATTAGCAAATGTTTGCTACACCACATCAAAAGACCCTTGTATGTGTGGATGTGTGTATATTCAAACATGACCTGTTCTAACATTAATGGCTTATTCAAGAAAACCATCAATGAATAATAAGTAACTACAATGCTTGTTTCAGTTTTAATTTGCACGAGTAAGACTTTATCACCATCACATTCATACCGTTTTCTCTCTGTGAGTGCCTTTAAAAAAGTCTTATCTCTTCAAATTAATGTTTCACGCTTTTATGTTGGGAATGCAACGCGTCGCTTGTACAAGCTTGTAACTTGACAACTGCAGTGTTGTGAACCGATGTGTGTCTGCATCAGTTAAAAATACATTCAAATAAAAACAGAGAGGGTGAATTCCAGACTAGTAGAGTATTCGGATTTATTTGACGTAAATACAGCTTTTTTAATTGTTTTTTTGTATAAAGAATCAATATGAAAATTCATACCCAAATGAAAGCATGAATACAGTTTCACACAAATTGAAAGGGGGTTGTTAAAACACCTTATGAAGCTGTTTGTAATGGTAATGGATGGTAAACAATTTCTTACTGTATTTTTAGAGATTTCAACTAACATAAAGGCAAACAATTCATTCCATTTATTTTCTTGCCAAGAAATGTGCGCAAAAATAAAAATTGTGAAAACATTATAAATTTCATCGAAAATTTAATCAAGTTTTAAATTCCACTGAAAGCCTGCAAATGTAAATGATGGTACATAGTGTAGCTGGAGGAAAATAAAATTCTGAAAATAGTAAAAAAAAATCCTGTTTCCTTCCATGTAAACACTATATCGATTTTGTAGTATTTGTATTCATATCAGGTTAAAACACAGATTTTTTCAATAATTTACATGTCAGATTTCCTTTCGGTTATTACCGAACACAGAAAAAAAGGAAGAATGTGAAAATTAGATGCATTTTTTAAAGCTGTACATGTAGATTCTGAAACATAGCTTTCTATTATATCTCTGCTAAAATCATGATTTTTATTATGTAAATAATTACGAGTTAAATCCAAATCGTTAATATGCTTCGTTAGTAGGGAAAAAGGGAAAATTTATTCCGATGTTAAATTGATTATTAAAAGTTTTTACGTTCTGTCAAATCAAGCCGTTATCCCCCGTTTGGGTAGGATTTTGTGTATTTTTTATGTACGGTACGTGGTAGCCAATAATTTTTACCGTTGCGTTCCCTTGAAACATCAAGGTATTTATTAAGCAAGCTTAACTTTAACTAAAGGCTGAAAAACGTAATAGAACGTAATTTATAATTAAAAGTTGATTTTTCAAAAATAATATGAATAAGAACTGACTCAAGAGAAAATCTTTGCGTGGTTTGATCTACCGAAATAATTGCCTTTGCGTGCAGGTATGTCGAAAAAGGATTTTCGTCCAATTACGCATCTATCTTGCGTTATGTTCAGAGAGATTTTTAAATTCTATATAGAATTTAACAACCTTTTTGATAATAGAAGGTTAGGGAAAAGGAAAAGATGAGAAAAATTTAATTATTCATATCAAACAAGCCAATTTACCCACTTCTGCTATATCAAGAAAATTAAATTTCCTTACGTTTACAGTTTTTCAAATTATTTCCGAAAAGCTCTAATTATATCGTATGTACCGGCGCTGATCATTATGGAAATCTAGCCATCTTGCGAACGGTTTTCAATTGAAACGCAACAAGAATATCGACAAACTTCAGCCAATGAATTTTAAATCAATGTCAATGTCAAAGCAAAATTTTGTGCGTTAAATAATCTAAATTTCTCGAAACCAGGCAAGTTTTAAATAGTATCGCCAACCCCAGTGGCTCAGTCTTGTTAAGGACTCCACCAATGATGATCTTTTACATTCCATTGAATTTTATGGTAAAAAAATTTCCGATTTCGAGATTACCTTAACTAACGTAACAGCTAAAGTTAAGGAAATTGACGTCCTCAAGTCTGAAAATGCTATATTGAAAAAAGCCACGTATTGATGAGCTAGAACAGTATTCTCGTCTCAATAATGTAGAGATTCAGAACATTCCTGAAAAGAATAACGAAAATGTCGTTGCCCTAGTACAAAGCGTGTTTGCTGCAATCAACTGCGATACTGAGTTGTCAGAATTAGAAGCTGCGCATCACGTCGCACCTAATCCAGGCGGTCAACATCTCAAAGGCAACCCGCGTAACATCATTGTTAGATTTGTGTCCCGACGACATCGTAGCAGCTTTCAAAGCAAAGAAAAGGTCGAAGGAGGACAGAAATAATTATGCCATTTGTATCAATAATATTGGAGATAATATCTATATCAACGAGCATTTAATCCTTAATAACAAGTTGTTATATAAGTCAGTCAGAGATGAGGCCAAGAAGAAAGGTTATAAGTTCGTATGGACCCCTAACTGCTCCATTTTTGTACGAAAGGACGAGAAGTCAAAAATTTTATCTATAAAGTCGGAAAGGGATGTTGAAATGCTGTAAGTTTTTAATAATTTTCCACCACTATTGTCTTTTGTGAGTTTTCATTATGGGCTTATCGTTATATTACCAAAACGTGCGTGGTGTACGCACAAAAACTAACACAGTATGGACACTATGACATTCTGTGCTTGACCGAAACCTTTTTAAATGCCGATATATCAGACTCGGAACTATCTAATTTAAATTATACGGTGTATCGTCGGGATCGATCGTCAACAGGATCTACAGCAGATCATGGAGGTGCACTTATTGCGGTACGTAGGTCTCTGAAATCAACACGTATACTGGACTTTCAAAGTGAATCAGAAGATGTGTGGGTATCCATTCAGTATGGGCAACGGAAATTGTTTTTGTGTTGTGTATATTTAGCTCCGCGAGATGTTGTAGCTGCTGAGACCTTCCGCGATAAACTAATGCAAATCTTTGATCAATTTCCAGACAATTTATTTCTAATATGTGGAGACTTTAATTTGCCAACCATCACATGGTGCCAAGCTACGGACAACTCTTTTAACCCACAAAAATATGACCCTTCGACTACAAATTTTGTTAATTTATTTTCCTATTGCAGTCTAGTCCAATTTAACGGTGTAGAAAACTGTAACGGCAGGATGTTAGACCTAATTTTTTCTAACTATTATTGTATTAAATCAGTCCACAAATGTCACAACCCTATTGTTAATGTAGATCAGAATCATTCCCCACTCGATATTAACCTAAAATTTCTAAACATAGATCAACTAATTAATAAGAATGAAGTCAGATACTGTTTTAAACGGGCGGATTACTGCAATATTAACTTAAAACTAGGTAGACTGGCAAAACCAGTTACACAATCTGAATTGTGAGGAATCATTAGCTGCCTTTACACCATTGTGTTTGACATAATTAATGAACATGTAGCCACAAGAACTGCACATTCGCATTATCCATCCTGGTTTTCCGCATCCACAATAAAAGTGATCAAAGAGAAACGTAAATTTCACAAAAAATAGAAACTATATAATAACAGACTTGATTATCTGGCATTTAGTTTACTTCGTGTCCGTTCAAAATACTTAATTTCTTTAAATTTTCGTAATTTAATTAGATCTACCGATTTACCAATCCTAAACGTTAAATCAACAAAACATAGTTCGAATATATCTCACAAAGTAAAACTGGATGACGCAACCGCAGATGACGGTTTATCTATTTGTAACCTTTTTCTTAAACATTTTGATTCTGTATTTATAGATGGTCAGCTACCAGACTTCGATGTAAACGTTCTTAATAACGATAGGATGCTTGCTGCTACTACACTCAAAATTTCTTCAGAAAAGGTTGTAAATCTTATCAATCAGCTTGATATAGGCAAGGGGGTGAGACCAGACGGTATCCTCGCGGTGCTATTGCGTAATTGTGGGGAACATTTAGCTCTCCCGATATCCATAGTCTTTAACCGATCACTAAAAGAGGGTGTTTTTCCAAAGAGTTGGAAAAAAGCCTATATTGTTCCAATTTTTATATCTGGGGATAAAGAATTAGTTAAGAATTACAGGCCAGTGTCCATCTTATCGACTCTGCCAAAACGTTTTGAGAAGATTGTTTATGAAATTGTTTTTAGCACAACAAAAATCATATTTGTACCCAACAACACGGGTTCTAGCCGGGTAGATCAGTAAAAACTAACTTAGTAAGCTATTTAGATTATTTGCTTAAGGCTCTTAATTAACGTGTACAGGTTAATTCTGTATACACAGACTTTAGCAAAGCGTTCGATAAAATCGACCATAACATTCTTATACACAAGCTGGATATTATGGGACTGCCCTCTGACTTACTGCGATGGGTACAGTCATACATTTCAAACAGATCGCAAGCTGTTAGAATCAACGGGTATTGTTCCGATTTTGCCGTGATTACGTCGGGGGTACCGCAGGGCTCTCACCTCGCTCCTTTGTTTTTCATAATTTACATCAATAATATAGTCAGCTGTTTTAAAAATAGTAAGTTTCTTTTATACGCCGATGATATAAAAATATTCCGAGAAATTAGATTTATTTCCGATTGCCGTTTATTACAAGATGACTTAAACCGTCTGTATGATTACTGCCATAATAAGAAGCTGGTTATAAACTTCCAAAAATGCCACACAATATCTTTTACAAGGAACTACTCCGTATTTACATTCCCGTATCACCTCTCTAATCAGCAGTTACATTCAGTTTGTTCCATTAAAGATTTAGGAGTTATTTTGGATAGCAAACTAACTTTTTCTAAACACATTACTTATATCACAAGAAAATCATACAAAAACTTGGGTTTTTTGATTAGAATTTGCAAACCATTTACGAGTCTTCGTGGTATCAGAAGCCTTTATTTTGCTTACGTGCGTAGCATAACTAATTGGGCCAGCCTAGTTTGGAACCCACAATACAATACTTAGATTAATATGCTAGAATCGATAGAGAAAAGGTTTGTAAGTTAACTTAATAAAAAGTTCCATATGCCATCCATCAGTTACAACCACTCGTGTACTGAGTTTGAGCTGTTGCCATTAGCCAATTCTAGAGAAATTTCTGACTTACTTTTTCTTTACAAGTTGATCACTGGTATATTGGATTGTACACATATTTTGGAATTAATTAACATTAACGTTCCTATCCGTTTGACTAGAAACGATTATTTTTTCGTACCTTCTTTCTCGAGAACTAAATCTTTTTAAAATTCGCCACTTGTTCGTATGGTTCGAAGCTACAATCACAGATGTAACTCTCTAGATCCCTTCTCAGTTTAACTGACAAGTTTTAAATACAAATTAACAACAATTTGCCGCTCTTAACATGAGAGTTACGTTTCTTTTACCACTTTTCAGAATGTCTATTAAATTAAATTAAATTATATAATTATATGCATGCACCTGTTTATTTCAATAACTGTTTTTTCACGCTTTTGTGTATAATTGGATTATTTAATACCTTGTAACTTATTTATAATTGACATGATGTTTCTATTTTGTAGGACGCATTTGTATTGGGTTCAGACCTCTTTGTACTTCTTTAAGATAAATAAATAAATAAATAATTTAAATGCATTCAGTACCAGTTGCTAGCTTAGCTGTTTCAGTTAAGGACTACAAATCAAGAGATATTGAGTTCGAACTAAATTAAATCTTCCGTTTTATCTAAATATGCAGAAACAGAAAAGATAGAGTGGGAACAATTAGATTTATAATTTATAAAATGTATACTAAATCTTTTTACACTAGTCAACTTACCAAGAAATACTCTTGCTAGTTTGTTTAAAAAGTTTTATAATTCGATATACTTTTCTTGGCTTGGTTTTCTTTTAAAGATTAAAAAAAACGTTACTGTTCTTTTGTATTAGCAATGGAATACACACACGCAAAGCCGACAACTTCAAATTAAAATTTTTGCCAACATGTCAGACGCATGAACGAACAAACGAGATATCAACACCCATCCACCCTCTAATATTTATGTTTGATGTATGTAGGTACAAAAGAGAGAAGATTTTACCCTCACAAATCAGTTAAAGGAAACACAATTTGTAGTACTTTGTAAAATAAAATTAAATTCAAAATGGTGTAATAGTAGTAATTTACTAGAAGGTAAATTAAATACGAGTACAAATTAAGGTATTTAACGAAATTATTTCTTGCTCTTTTGCAGTAGTTATATTAAGCGCTGCATCTAATATTAAAAACGTATTTGTTATTTATTGATCTGTTAACTTCACTATTGTCTAAAACCATTCAATATTTTCATATCATAGAAAAAGAAAACATGAAAATATTTTTAGAGAATTAAACTTAACCTTTTTGGCTTTTATTTCGATGGATTTCATAAATATGTATTACTAACAACAGTAAAAAGAAAAAACAAACTGTTTGTATAGCAACCTTCTGTTTGCTTTTTTGTTGTTTGTTCACAGTGCCTTTTCTTTTTCCTTTTGTACTTTTATTTTTATCTTGTTATTCTCTTCTGTAGTTCTTCTGTGTCGAGTTCCATTTTGTTAAGATGTTGAATAGGTCTAAGAAATTCACCACGTGTGGTCCTTATTCTTGTTGTCTTAGCAACAGCTACCTTTTTGGGGATTGGTGTAATTATTTACTGGTCCTCTTAACGTTGCCTTCATCAATGTAGATTACTTCTCCCATCTTCAGTTTGTTTTTTGCTTTCTGTTCATTTTATATCAGTACTGCTAAAAATTCTCTTTTGGAGCGCCTACAAATATCATCTATTAGGATATGATTTCTATTAATATTATTCAAATCTACGGTTTTACTGGAGAACTAATAGCATATATACATTGCAGAAGTCAAAGGTGTTAAGACACTACTATTTTCTAATATTTTTCTCTTAATTTATTTTAACCTTCACAATCACAAAGAACGGTCGTAATGAGCTCTTGGTAGTTAACAGATGACTTTCCCAAATCACAACGTAGTAGTTTTTAGTCATCCTTACCATACGTTTCAAGGATTCTTGTTATCAATCTATTCAACAAACTTCAACAAATTATTCGACGTTCCATTGTCTGAATATATTACTGAGATTCAGTCTCTTCTTGTTATAAATCTTTTCAATGTTAAAATACAGCTATTGGTTAAAATAAAACTTAGGGTAAACATACCTAATTACGTCCAGCTCCAGCAGTCCACCAACGAATCAATTATTGTTTTATAAATAAATTATGGCACCATAAATAACGAAGATTTTTAGCTTTGTGTTATTTACCATCCTTCGTTCTAAGAATTATGTTACATTCATTCCAGTAAATGAAAGTTATATGTTAATTATTAGCATTCATTCACTGCCAGTACGTGATTGTGTTTACTACGACTGCCATTGAGTGCGTTTTTATTAACGAGAAACAGTTGCATTCTAGGTAAGATTTGCGCATCTTTGTGGACATCATCGTAAAAATTTTGGTTTGGTAAATTAAAGCAATGGTCCTTCTTAATATTTAATACAAAAAATCCTGAATTTTAATTAAACAAATGTCGAAAATAAGGTAGGCAGAGTACCGGTATTCACAGATTCGTCTAGTCACCCGCTCGCCACCTGCCACTGTCGTGCTCTAGGTATTACACAATACTGAGATTTTATATTATTCTTGCTCGAGTTTTTAATTTAATTTTGTTGATTAGCACCCACATTTATTAATCTTTCTATCATTTATTTGATGGTTATTTTTCTTTTCAAAAAAGTCTAATGTTAGGAAGTCAACATGCCCAAACAACTTAAGTGAAAAATTAACCTTTAAAGAGTATCATGTAAAAAGTAGGAATTAAAATCATTTGTTTATTAATTATTACTTATTTTGTATTTGCATGTATTTTTTAAAATAAATTCTTTTCGTTTCAATAAATCGTTTATGAGCAAATGCAAGAAAGGCATAACATTGTTAAATTATTTTATGCTTATGGCGAGTAACGAAGATATCGCTAAAATATATTTAATTTGCTAAACATGTGATCCGAATAAAGCTTCCAAGAACTCATATGTAATCATTTAAGAAATAATCATTCCTCACGTTTATACGATGTTTATAGCTTTGTTTCTTAAAGGGCGGCTACTAGGACCTTGACGGCGGATTTTTAGTAAATAGCGGCGCATTACGGGGCCAAAGTGTCGGTTGTAATCAATTATTTTTTTTTCTCATATAAAACTGAACGTTTAATGACTTTTGACGATTCAGTATGTATATCATTTAAATATGCATAACTATACAGAAAGTTTCATTGATAAATATTATTTCGTTTTACATTTAAACGAATTTGAACTTCAAATATGCTTTAGGTGGCAGGGGATTGGTGCTTTTACCCTATACTGATTTTAAAAAAGTACACTGCACAGGTGAAAAGTGAAATCCATGGCCTTGTACCCTCTCTTAATTATAAAGGGTCTGCTGCAGTACTATTAACTCTTGGTTCAGGCAGTGGAGCAGGTGGTACATCACTGAATACACTTGAAATTCTATACTGATAGGTTGATTTGAAAGTCGCCATTTAATACGAAGACAATAATATTAAAAACATGTACTTTTGAGATCACTTGTAAACTTCAAAAAATACTTTGTATTGTATTTTCTTTGCATAAATCTTTAGTACAGCTCTCAAGACTATACAATCGTTCTGATCCCAAATCCAACTCTTCTTGTATCTTTATTTACGGGTCTTATTATAATTGTTTAAGGTAAAGTATGAATTAAAGCAGCAGTGGCTAACGTCTCTACCTTTTTCTGTGATACAGAATTTATTACTTACTTAATGTTTCTTACGACATACTAAACACTTTATTATAGCTTTGCAAAATCGAAACGTGTGACTAGGTTTAAGACAACAAAAACAACGCTTTTTCTTCATGATTTGAGTTTTCCTTCCGTCTAGAGTTAACTTTTACAGTTTGAAGTTTCAAAATATAAAATAGCTGCCTTCTATTTTTATTATTGGTAGAGTGATTCTTGTTATCTGGTTGTTTATACATATACCTAGTTAACCATTTTCTTCACTTAAACTTTCTATGCGCTAGGTTGATTCTTTCCTGCGACTGTACTTCATGCCGTAGGAAATCTAACTACATACATAAAAGATTATTCATAGTCTGTTTTTCGAGTAAATGATATTTTGTTTAATGTAAGTAGTACTGTATCTTTAAGTTCGACTTTACGGTAGAAAGAGACAGAAGACAAAGTAGGGAAATGGATCAAAATAACTGGGCATCAATGACGATAAGCATTCAAACGGTTCACACAAAGAATCCTGATTTAATTTACAATTGAAAGTATTATTAAACAATAGCAAAATTTGCTTATCACTAATACAACAAAACAGCTTAGCTACTTTGGTTATATGGTTAATATCCAGAAATGTGGCGTGCTAGCGCATCACGCATGATTTAATCCGATACGCACACTTATAATTTTAACATAACTGCAGGACTGACGCAATGTTTACAAACAGGTTATCTGCTGCAAGTTTGATCTTCATGCTATCCAAATTGACGTGTTGGTTTGAATTGACAAATAAATCGCGGGTTATCTCCGCAGCTAACTTGTTTGACAGTGTAGACACTAGAATGGCTTGGGGAGCTTCGTGAACTTAGCACCTGAATCCAATAGTTTTGGCATATATTTACAGGCGTGAATTAAATGCCCCTAATAATTTTCTTGTGATGGAACTTTGAAGTGAGCTTCAGCTCTCAAATATCTCAAAATCTTCCTAATAAACAGAGGATGAAATATTTTCACAACTGTTTCTTTGTGATTGTAATTGCCATACAGAATTTGTTTTAGATAAATGTAGCCACACAAAATGCACCAAAAGGGGTAAACAGTAACTAAATGAAGCCTACTTTTTTACAGAAAAATGCTCCACGCAACCAAATTTCCACTAGGAAATCAAGTCAAGTCCGAGAAGAATCTCTCAGAATCGGGCAATCAAGAGCTTGTAAATAAAAGTAGCTTCTACAAATGATTGACTTCACAAAAAGTCTTGTCATTAGCATTTCGAAAGGATCACACAATTCTGGAAAAAATCGTAACAAGCTAAGGCTAGAAACTCACAAGGACTAGCTTACCCTACTGCCGATCGTAAATCAATCAAAGTTGACATTTCCAGACGATAATCTCTATAGAAATTGAGAGCTACATTTATAGATAGGATACCAATAAAACTTTTAACTTTAAAATCATTTTACAGAAAACTCCTGGTAATAAAAATACGAGTAGGTACAATAACCCAGGTATTACTTCTTCCATACAATCTGACACTCGTTAAGATTTATGCGTTTGCGGTTTAGAAATAATAGGAAGAAACTGTATTTTGCAGACCGAATTCTAAACGTAAAACTCAGAGACAATAGTCTACTGTCTCTTCGCAAAGCATGAACGTCTTTCTGGTCATAAAGAATGTGTACAGCCGGTTGCCTGCAATCTCCAACGTAAGGTGAACCGGGTCTGTGGAAGTGGAAAGCTTGCAGTGGGGCACCGAGTCACCCAACATGGCGGCAATATCTCTCCTAGAGATGATTGGAAATAAACATTAAGGAACAATAAAGCAATAGTGAGAGCTCAGTACAATAATAGCCCTAAAGAGAAAAAAGGAAAAAATACAGAACGGTATATCATAATTATGTTAAATATGTAGAGAAGAAGGAATGTTCACAACGCTTATAAAAAACATAGGAGAAAAACGTTTAGCATAATAAAAATATGAAGAATAGTGGAGAGAAGGAATAAACGCATTAATTATATTATTATAGGAGTAGAAACAGTAATATGGAAAAGACAAAGTGAATAAAAAAATGGACATGAAGGAAAAGGGAGATTTCTACAACACAAAACCCAAACTAGAGGTCTAAACAAAAAAGAATTAGCAAAAATAGAAAATTACAAATGTAAGAAGTCACACAGCACTACAATTATAAGTAAGTGAAAACACAAGGTAAGAGTTCTCTTCAGAATAAAGCACTGAGAGATATACGTGAATACCGAATAGTCGGGTAGTTGAACGAAATTATCCGGAACCAAAACGAGAATCAATCAACACAATTTTCGAAGATCAGAAAGGGATAAAATTTTCAAGATTTTACCAGCGGCAACTCCAATTCTGAAACTAATTCAACACTATTGGAGGGATGAAGGGACAAAGAGCAGAATCGGACTGGGAGTTTCATCATCAGCATGCAGAAATGGAAACCTAAAAACATGACATAGAAAACCAACTGGATTAATTAAAGTTATAGTCTGATTGTAAAGAAATCTATGTGTGTTTTGGCAAGCAAGACGACCGGACGTGCGAGTTTCCTGACGGGATACACTTGGAAATTTAAAATAGATAAAGACGTGAAGTAGTTAGTTTAATAATAATAATAAGAAGCTGATTAAGTGCTAAAACATACATTCTATGCTGAAATCAGAAGATATAAACAGTAAACTGATGTATAAATCGAGAATAAATTGAAGAACAATCGAGCGGACTGTCGCTTTTATCGGTACGTAGATAACGGTAGAACGGTGACCGGATTATTGCGCGATAAGAAAATATAAATAAAAAAAATTAAAATATTGTATTATAAAACGTAGATACAAAGAATCAAAAAGATGGATAGTGACAAGCACAATAAAGAAAAAGAAAGGAAAGAAAGACAGGGGATACATTTAAGAAAAGTAGAAAAACAAGTATAGACCACCAAATTCTAAACGAGATAAGAATGAGGAAGATGATAGCTTAGAAAAACTAACAGGGATGATGATACAATTGATGACGGATATAAAAGGAATAAAACAAGACCAAAATGTTACTAGGAACTCTAAAGAAAGAAAATGCGCAACTAAATAAAAAGAACCAACAAATTAAAGATGAAATGGCTTACATGAAGCAAAGAATCGAAAAACGTCAGAAGGACAAAATTGAAAACAACGTAATAATGACAGGTCTAATAATCGATGCAGACAAGGCAGACTTAAAAAAGCCAAGGAAAATTTTATGCAGCAGAAACTAAACGTAAACATTGAAGTTAGGGATACATTAAAATTTGTACCAAAAACACGCAAAGTCGAACTAGAAAAACCCTCAATAGAATAATAATAATGAATAAAAACAAACTGAAAACCTACTATGAAGAGATTTTTATAAATAATGAACTAACAAAGCATGAAGTAGAAACTCAAAAAAGAATAAAAAAGTTGCAGCACAAGACAAAATTGGCAGAGGCGTCAAAATTAAATTCCAGAAAATAGTCATGGATGGAATCGAGTGGAAATGAGACCAGCTAAACAAAGACAATCCCAAAAACTAGAAAGACATTGACAGAACCTAAAGATGACGACACAGGCGTCAAAAAAAGACTGATTAGAAAGAACAGAAATATCACAACTATAGAAGAAAAGATAAAAAAGCAAACAAGGAATAATGAAGGTAAAAATATCAAAACAGAAATGGTAGAGAAGGAGGAGCGTAAACAAAGTCCAGATACAAGTAAGCGGAAGGTCAGAGTTAAAACAAATAAAAACAGAGACAAAAATGTAATTACGAATCTAGATTGCGAGAAAAGAGATAAGATCAAGGAAGTCACAAAATCAGAAAAGATATGAATTGAAGTATCCACATGGAGTATTTCAAGCCTAAATGAGAAAAACCTCGAACTGATAAAAAAAATAGTAAGATTTGATGTCGAACACTTAGAGAGACGCAATAAGAAGAAAAAAAGTTTCATGAATAAAGTATCTACAGACTCAAAACCAGAAGACTATGACAAATATAAAGATAATTGCAGAGAAGTCAAAAACCTGATAAAAGATGAGCAAGAAAAACTTGGAGAAAATTTAGAGAAAAGAACGGCGCAGACGTTGGGGATGTTGAAACAACTTTGAACTAAAAAGAACTGTTGTCTAGCAACATCAAAGATAAAAATGGAAAATACCTTATAGATGAAAATTAGAGGCCAAGAACAAGATAAAGTCAAACCATGAAAAAGTATACAGATCAAAAAATAAATTTAAAGGAAGAAGAATTATAATATAAGGCTGCAGATAAAATGAAGGTGAGACAAGCAGCAGGAATCAACCATATAACTGCAGAAATGATAAAATATCTAGAATAAAGAGAACTCGAGCAGAGTTTGAAAATAGTGAAAATAGCAGCGGAACAAAAACAACACCGATAGATTGACAAACCGGAATTATTACCCCAATCTTTAAAAAAAGTTAACAACTCGAAATGTAAGAATTACAGGGAGATAACGCTTTAGAGTATCCCAGGAAAAATTTGCGCAATGATAGTAGAACAAGGATTAAGAGACATTAGAGGAGACATTAGATGCAAAGTGGATTTAGGCAGGGAAAGAGAAATTCAAGACCAAGTGTTCATTTTAAGCCAGATAACAAAACAATTTATTTGTGCTTTATAGATCTCGAAAAACCTTTCGACACAATAAGAAAAGCTTTTTCTTCTTCTTCTTCGTACGTTAGCCATATGGCCTGTGTTTTCACTGGTTCTCTTCCAAGGTTGACGTCCAGCTGTCTTTCCATTTTTCGGCGGTCTTCCAGCTGATCTTTGTCCATGCAGTTTTTTATTTTGTGCCTGCCGCACTAGCTAGTCTGTTGTCATCCATTCTCGAGACGTGACAATTTTAATTCCTTCTCACCCGGCCCCATTTTACAATATCCTGGATATTGCACTGTTTTCTGATCTCTACGTTCCTGACTCGATCACGTCTTGTCTTCTCCAGTATTGATCTCAATATTTTCATTTTGTGATGTTCTTAGCACTTGTTTTGTTTTGCTGATATCTGCTCTTGTTTAAATACCATATGTTAGTACGGGACGTATGCAAGACTTACAAATTCTTGCTTTTGTTTCAGTCCTGAGGTTTCTGTTCCGTGATACTGTGTTTTTTAGCAGTTCTGATGCGACGGCAGTCTTCCTAACTTGGTTGGTGGTTTTCTTATATAGGTCATGTTTGCTTGTTATATCTACCCCTAAGTAATTGAATGTCATTATTTGTTCTATTATTTTGTAATTGATCGCAGGTTTGCATCTGATTGGTAGTGTTAGGCACTTTGTTTTTTTCAATCGATATCTTCATATTGTATTGCCCTGCCGTGTTGTTGAATTTGTGGAGACGTTTTTGTAGATTGTCTTCGTTATTCGCCATAAGGACTGCATGGTCTGTATAGCACACTATGTTTAAGTTCTGGCGTCCCATTTTATATCCTTCTTTTATTGGAATACTCTGAATTAACTTGTCCATTACTATGTTGAAGAGCAGTGGGCTCAAGCTGTCCTCTTGTCTGATTCCAGCATTCACTGTGATTGTATCAGATAGTTTGATTCCGAGTTTGAATTTGTGTGGCAGTCTGAGTTAAGTTCTTTAATTATTCTTACGATTTTTAGGGGGACGTTATGTTCTTTGAGGATTTCTACTATATCTTTTAATTCTAAGGCTTTTTTGAGGTCGACAAATGCTAGGAAAGCTGGGGTATTATATTCAATTGCTTTTTCAGCAATCTGTCTTATTATATATTTATAGCATCCGTTGTAGATCGGTTTTTCCTAAACCTTTGCCACTTCTTACTAGTTGATACCGTGTCTAGCTGAATTTTAGCGACGACTCCTGTAAACATCTTTGATGTTCTTTCGAGTAGCGATATACCTCTGTAATTTGCCGGATTCTTCTTGTCTCCTTTTTTTGAACAGAAGTAGTGATGTTTGACTTTCCTTCAGTTGGTACATTTTCTTCCTGTATTATTTTATTGTATAGTTTCGTTAGCTCCCTTACTAGAATCGGTCCGCCATATTTTATTTCTTGGTGTCTTTTTATTTTTTAGCCTCTGTATTATGTATAACACCTGGTCTTCGGTTATTTCCCATGTAGACACTACAGTGTTTGTCTTCTGAATTGCTGTGCTTTCGTGGTCGTTGAAAAGTTTCTTAAAGTAGTCCAAGCAGTCGCTCATATTTAATAAAATTCTTTCATTGTCTCCATTTACTGTTTTTCTTGCGGATCATAATAGTTTCCGTATTCCTTTTTGGTTAGCGTATAAGTCATGTTCAGTGTCTTTTGTAAATCTTTCCCAGTATTCTTCTTTGATAGCTCGTATTTTTGAGTTAGCGTTATTTCTCACTCTTACATAGTTCTCTCTCTCTTCTAAGAAAAGATGTCGTATGAAAATGCTTACAAAACAGAGGGATTAATAAAAATACTACTGATTGTGTTAAAAGTATATATGTACACCTGTTTACATAAATAATGTCGCAGTACATTCTTTTAATGAATGAATTGATCAAATACACGAAATTTGATTTAGTACTAATTACATAAAATTTGTTTCCTAAGAGCCAACAAGACGACTTTTGCTAATCAATATGAAATTAGATTTTGTATATTTAGTTAATTGTTTCATTAAAGAAATAATTTGCTACATTATTTATGCAGGAAGCTTACGTGAGAACAAAAAATAAAATCTCCGAACCCTTTGAAAGAAACTCCGAGTTGACACAGGGATGCGTACTAAGCCCGCTTCTATATTTATTACAGTATTAGAGGTAACTGTAAAAAAAAACTCAAAACAATATAATGTGGGATACCTAAATATGAACATCATAAGGATCAGTGAACATAACCAAAACAAAAAACCATCTTGGAAAATACAAGTTTAGAACAAGTAGACAATTTTATGGATCTTGACATGGACAAACGGAAGAAAACATAAACCACAGGAAGATTATATAACTTGATTAAGACAACGTTTCTAGTAAAAACAGAAACACCAAAACATGTAACAACTAAGTTTTCAAAAAGATAGTAATTCCAACACTAACGCACGGAAGCAAAGCATAAACGACAACAACTATACAAAAGAGTAAAGTACAGAGTATAGAAATGTGATTCTTAGGAAAGATAAAAATGAAACCAAACTATATTCGAAACACCACATTTAGAGGAACTTTACAAACAAACGCAGTTAACATAATAACACAAGAAAGCCAGCTAAGATGGTTTAACCACCTCCAGAGAATGAACCCTGAGAGACTACCAAGACAAATATGCGAAGCAAAAACCAATAAGATATAGACACAGGGGGAGACCTAGAAGAAGATGAGCTCAAGAAATAAACAGAGCAGCCAGTGACAGGGGAATGAATTGGAATAACATTTAAAAACTAACACATGATAGGAGAAACTGGAAACATTTATGGAAATAACCTCCTAGAGATAATTGAAGTCAGAGCTCAACTCACACTCATATTCATACACCGAGAGATAGAATGGGTTATGGATTCAGTAAGTAAAGAAATTTCTAATTTCTTTCAAATAAATCGACCTTTTGTTAAAGAATTTTTAAAAAGGGAAATATTTTGATGCAAACTAAAGGAATCTAAATCTTTAGGACATTATTTAGACATTTCATTATCAAGACATAATTAGACGTTTTAGAAAGATAAAATAGAAAGAAAATAGGTAAACTAGAATTACAAATATGAAAAATGTAGTGATTCCTAACTTACCGGAAAAAGATAACCAACAATAACTCCGGTTTCTTTTCGAAACACACTAGGAAAGTTGGAAAACTTATTATTTATACTTGGTGTTTCGCTTTAATACAGAGAATTAACCAAACTTTAAAAACTGGTTAAAGAGGAAATAACTATACGAAGAACCAGCTAATGACGGTCAATCCCTGCCTATTAGTGATATTTACAGAACGGAAATATAAGGGAAATGAGATCAAATAGAGATCTCACAGGTCATAAGGTTAATTTTAAGCTAAAGGCTTGTCACAGGTAAAAAAGGCTGTTACACTTGCTTAGAAAAATATCTGAAGAAACCAGCTTGGAAGCGGATGTAACAGAGCACAGGGTTCGGCAGTTAGAACCTGTGACAAGAATTTAGGATTCAAAGAAAAACAAACTTTTAATCTTTGTCATTTGGAAATGCAATATCAAAGTAATAAACAGAAGACAGGTTTAAATCAGTATACTGTTGAAAACATTGATCATTAAAATTATTCACTGTTGCTTTTAAATCATTCTAACCTAGCCTGTCACTAGTCCCATATCTTAGAAGACCTGTATAGTAGGAACTTTAATATTTCATTGTTTATTTCGAATATCCGCATTCTCCTGCGAGCTGCTCTATTGAGACTACGAAGTGGAAAAAATTTGTAAGTACCTCACTAATGGAGTATAAAAACCTTAGTCACATATTTAATACTGGTTTTAAATTTGCAGAAACTGAGGAAAAAAGTAAAGAAGCTTAAAGCAGTAACATTTTTGTTAAGTGCCTTTAATAGAAATATACAAGCTGCTCTCTTCTTCCTATCTTCCTTAATGCCTTTAGGAAACCTCGGAAAAAGGAAAATACTTCAAGTCACGGATTTTCTTCCATTTGCAATTAACAGAAAAAAAACGCACAGTGTATTAACAATTTGGCTTCTACTTGACATAATTTAATTAATTTTTTATTGAAACAGATTTTAAAAATATTTTTTCAGTGTTCCCAGTGGATGGTAGATTATAATACAAATTTAACAGATTTTTTGCGGTAACAGCACATCTGTTGTGTTTTCATAAAAAGTATGCAAAAGAAATAAATTTACATGCATTAGTGAAGGCGTTATTAATAGGTTGCATTAGTGAATTCAGTGTTCATACTGAAAATAATTTTTTTGTTTGATGTGCATTCATTTTAATGCATTAATGCTTTTATGTTTATAATTGATGCACAAAGCGAAGTTTTTTTTATCATTTTTCGTTCTGAACAACTTTGCGATTTTATTTACATTCGAGTAATTAAAAAACTTTACGTCCGTTGTATTTTCAATGTTTTAGGCTTCGTGTTTACAATTAAAGCGAAACCTATCTATAGCACTATAATAACAAAACAACTTTGTAAGGATTCATGTGAGCAGGTTAGAGATAAGTCCTACGTTACGGAACATATGCCACTACAGACAGCTATAGAGCAAGAGGGTGGCAGCCAATGTTGCAGCATATCACCGTCATCCCATCAGAAATGTGCATGTGGCATATCGGGCAGCATGTGGCGACCGCAATTCGCTTTACATGTGGGTGCTTCTCGTTCTCTACCGATGCATGTCCTCGTTCTCTGATTGCTGATGCGATAGACTCGGAAGCACGCATTAAAACAATTACAGAATCGTGTTGTTTGGTTAATTACTGCTGTTTTGCTTGATTGTGTTTACCTTATCTGCCACCATCTTGCTGAATACTAAGTGACTAGGTAGGAATATTTATGTCCGTAGCTCTATGCGTTATCAGATCTCCACTTCTCCAAATTATTTATTTATTTGTGTAACTCGGTTTGGAAATAAGTAAATCAGAAAAGGGAGAAATAACCTTTAGATGAATATTTACATCAATCTACATCAGTCCTCGTTCCAGACATAACTTTCTTGCGTGAAAGTGAAAATTTAAAATGTAATAAAAAGTAAACAAACTCGGCGGAAGAAAATTTCAACCATCCGAACCACATAGTCATAAATAATATATTTTGTCACTTTAATTCAGCGGTGTAGGAGTATTTTTTTGTATTTCGTGTGGGTCCTCAAGTTCACGACCGAGAAGCAATTTTGCCAAGATAAAATCATCTAGTGGTTTATACGAGACGCAATTCAGAGTATATCCTCGTATCAGACGTGTCCTCCGCGTTTTCTGGTTTCATAAATAAGTAGGATTTATAGCGGCATGCACTTCGTGACTCTAGTTCTTAGTGTCAGTGGCTGCAGATGATGACTCGTTGTCACATACTATCTTTCCTTCATTTATCACCCTTTTATAATCTGAGTTTTTGCGTTAGTGCCTTCTTTGTTATATTTTCAGTCGAATATCTCTTCGGAATTCAAAATAAACATCATTCCGCTAAAAGCAATTAATGGACGCGCGTCTCATACATCTCTGTGTATGTTTTCAGATGCTCCTCGCTGCGCTAAGGGTTTCGAAGTTATGAGAGTTGGAGCTCTTTCCCATGAAGCACTTACCGTGGACTGTCACGTCGATGCCATACCTGCTGTAACACGATTTTCGTGGACCTACAATACTAGCAAAGGCGTGCTACCAGTACATGGCGCGAGAATTCACAACGAGGATGGCGTTTCTACATTACATTTTACCCCGAAAACATCAGATCTCGAGTCTCTGTCCTGTTGGGCCACTAACAGCGTTGGAAGACAAGAAAAGCCTTGTTTATTCTACATCGTGCCAGCAAGTAAGTTGCCTGTTTTTTTTAGTAAAGTAAGTTGTTTCCAGTTAGATTTAATTAATAAGGAAGTAGAAACTTTTTCCTGCATACGAAAGGAAGAAAGTTTGGTGTTTATTCAGCACGTTTTCCTTAATTTCATGCAGAAGTTAATGAAACTTTCAGTAACACCTACGTGTAGTAAACTAGTAATGTGCATTGACATAAATAACACGTTCTCAGTTTTGAGTATCTATTAAAATCCAATGCACGATTTTATTTTAACGGATAATCCCTAGTGAACCCTTTATCTGGAATGGGATGTAAACTTTTAAATAGATACCTACCCAGGAAAAGAAGAGCTTTTAGTTCTATAGAGGACATAACAAGGATCCGCACTCAGTTCTTTCGTTCATTGACCATTAAAACGGTCCATTAGTCATTTCTGAACGTTGATCTCGAGTCGTATTTTCTCGTGTGTTAGCTTTAGATATTTTCGAGCCATTGGAACGTACTACACGATTCCGAAAAAAGAAACTCGAACAAGTTCACTAACGAATTTATAAAGGGTTTTGCTAAAATCAGCCTTAGATAAAATGTAATTTAAATTCAGTAAATGTTATTTCAGAGGTTTAAAGCCAAAACTAATTTTTCCCTATTCATATACTATGTGTAAGCATGAAAAATTCCTATTATGTTATTGTGAAGCAACGAAGCAAAAGTTTTAACATTTACCTCCACAGAAACAAGTGTTGATGTTATCCACCAACTTTATGTTTAATATGGCGGATAATATTATATAAAGTCTACGATGTGAAAACAGCTGCACTTGTGAGTTGCTGTTAATTATGACATCAACGTGGTTATAATAGTATAAGCTTTACAACTTCTACATTTACGTCCTTTTATATTACAATATAACAACCATCATTATGATCAGATCATTTTCCTCCTTTTGATAATAAAGCGATAATAAATGGTGAAATAGATATAATATTGAAATGGATGTTTTTACATTAGCTTGCTTTTTATGTGCATAAAAGGGAAGTTGCTTTATTATTTTATAGAATAGAGTAACATTCTAACAGATATTCAGTAAAGGGCTTGGGTAGAATATTGATTATTCAATTGTTTGTTATAACTAACACTAATAATGAGAGTTGGGAAAATTTTCCTTTTATATATTATACAGTGCTGATTAGTAGGATATTTTTAGTAACAAAAGGACCGTAAATACATCGTAACGTTTCTATCTAACCTTTTATTTTATCATAATATATTTTAGTAACTATCAAATAAAAACATAGATTTGCTTTGCTGATTAACTCTTGTTAACTAGAGCGAGGCTTTCTAGAATTTCCATTCCAAATTTCAAATTGCCCCCCTCCCCATTCATAGAATTTCAGCGTGTTGCCAAACTTTCATACATATTGTTTTCTGCTTTCAGTCTTTTTCATATCAATTGAGTTTGTGTTGTTATGAAAAAGTGGAAATTCGGAACTTTTTAAGCCTTCAATATTTTAACATTTCAATATTCCTTTCATTTCCTATTTATCTATGTTGTTATAATAGTTTTAAGTATTAATCCAAGCTTTACCGATTAAATTTGTTTGCTGAATTGTTTATGATGTTGTTGCAGTTCTTGTGATCTTGCTAGAAAGGATAGTGCAAGAGTGTAATTTAGAAACAAATTCTCGGGACCATTTGGGCCAAAAATCTTCTTGGATTTTCTGAATTAATTGAAACCTCGAGAGTTCGTTTACTTGTATGTCAGTCAAGTCTAGGCTCGGAAGAGAAGTAGCAGGTTGTCCCATTAAAAAGATGACAGTGATGTCAGAGGTAGCAAACTTAAAATAGCTTTGATTTCTGTTAAGGTTGTACAAAATTCCTCAAATGTCAGTACAGCATTAGCCAAAACCCTTTTTAAATGTATCTTTGCTATTTTAATATCAGCTTTTCATAGTCTTCCAAAAAGATGTGGAAAGACGGAAGAAATGTCTTTGTTACGAAGCTCAGTAAAGAGTGCTCTCCGCGCTTGCGCAGATAGAGGTGGTAAAGAGCATATTAATGTCGGACGCGCTGTTACAACTAATTCAATAAACCATTACATTTTTAGAATGTGCTATAACATTTTACGTTTAAATACAGTACATTGTATCGCAAAAACAATCCAACCCACGAGGTACAAAGCAGTTTTCACTCCACGGCGAGCTCCGAAAGAAGCAGACGTGTACAAGACCAGCTTAGTCGATAAAAAAGACAGGGTGACAAATGCCAGCTTTGGGTGGCATTTATCCTTGAGTTTACATTGTTTCATTTCGATAAAAGAACCAGATCCTTGATCTATTATTGATAAAAATTAATCCAAGAAGACTGAAGAAGACGCCATGCATCCGATCCACAGCCCCGAGTACTCAGAATTGGAATACATCCGAAGAATACAGAAGATGATCACCAAACTGGGACTAGCGGCTGCCATGGAGATCTAGTTGACCTAGCTCCATGGGATGATTCACCGTTCCACTACCCCAGAAGTGCAGACCGCGAGCCAATCGTATCCACGTATCAGCTATACGACCCGAAGGAGACTGGTCCCCTCCCGGCTGGCCCCGCGCCAAAGGGCACCGTCGCTAGCCACACGGAGGCACAACGCAAATCAAGACGCAAGAGAAAGCTGAACAGTCCCAAAGAGAGCGGAAGACCGCCTCTCGCGATGAATCGCCAGCTCAACTAACTCCGGCTCCACCACCAATACCCACGACGAAATCACACCCTGCCGCCGACCAACAACGAAGCCATGGGGCGATCACCCGGTCCTATGCGAGGGCCCTGAAGCAAGCGCAGCAATGCAACGCGCGGGCGAAAAACTAGACGCCATGCATCTGTGAAAGCCAGCCTCCACGGCTAATCGCGTCTCTGCTCTAGGAGCCAACGCCGTCTTGCACGGGGGACCCGTCACGAGTCTCCCAAGGGTGCCCCTCATAGTCCTCCACGCGAAAGACCAATGGATGGGCATCTCGCGGGAACTCACACGGTTGAGAGTTGTCGCCACAAAGGCCAAAAACCTGCGTGACAAAATTGTGATCCAACCGGCGACGGTGTGGGACTTCCACGAAATCCGGAAGCTCATCGACAGCAAGAAGATTCCGTACCACACGTACCTTTTACCCGACAAGAAGCCGATCAAGACCGTCCTCCTGGGGATTCTAGAAACCACCACCACGGAAGAGGTGAAAGAAGAACTTGGCAGAAGAGGTCTCCCCGTAGTCTCGGTCCACCGGATGCACCGCGGCCCGGAAAGAATTCTCATGCCTCTGGTTTTCGTTCTCCTGGACAGCACTGCCGAGGCACAGGAGATTTATCGGACCAAGGAGTTATTCGGTCTCAAGATCACCGTCGAGAACCCTAAGAAGAAGTCCGCGACATCGTCAATGCCACCGGTGCCAACTCTACAGTCACTCGTAGCGAAGATGCAACGAGGCCCCTTTGTGTGTGAAGTGCGCAGGAGCCCACCATACTGCGAACTGTGTGAAGTTTCGCGGGACGTACGCCACATGTATTAACTGTGGTGGTCCTTACCCGGCTAATTACAGGGGTGCTCTCGGTATCCCCGAGTAGTGAGCGCGTCCGCTGACAACGCGCGGTCCACCGCCGACACAAAGCGGAGTCGCCCAACACCACCATCCGACCGCCCAGCTACCAATTCGGTCTCGACTTCGACGCTCTCTTCAGGGCCCTGCAATCGCTCGGCCGGCATCTCTGCGATGCCTCCGGTCTCGTGAACACGCTGACCACAGTCGAATCCTTTATTGAAGAAGTCATGACCTCTTGGAGAGTTTAGAAATCAAGACGCCAGCCACCACCCAGCTGCAGAACATCCAGTGAATTTACCGAGCAACGTAGTTAGCGTTTCCAGCGCTACGTTCGCACTCGGAAGGTCCGGGTCATTCCCCTGCCGTCTGTTCTCACAGGGTTTTTTCATAGTTTTCCCGAGTGGTAAAGGCAAATGCCGGAGCAGTACTTTCCACGGCCCCATTCTCAAACGTACTTTACTCATTTTTCGCAAAACGTTGTCGACTTCTTCACATTAGCACTATCATCGCTGCAATCAATACCACCAGCCGTCGCCGCCTCTGTTTCAACGAACATAGCCACCACCATCCAGGCTACCGACTGTCGCGAACGCTGCTGCTGACCAACATCGATTAGACGCCAACATGCCGGAGAAGAGCGCGAAATGAACGTGATCTGCGTCGCGAATCCACTAAATACACCAACTTGGCTGAAGTAGCTCCCTAACGTGCTTGGAACGGCATCCCGCCTTCGGCGGAAACAATTTTGATTTTTTGTTGTCGTCCTTGTTGTTGTT
>VTPC01001469.1:118126-171688 GCA_011009095.1 Ignelater luminosus | reverse complement strand
TTTTAAAACAATTCTTCCTAAACTATCGTTTATTTTTTCTTAAGTTAAAGAAAATCATGAAACATTCCCACCTCAAATAAAAACCCTGAGATTGTAGAAAACAAACCATCAAGTGCTTTGATTGAAAATGTCATAATGGAAGAAAACGGGTTATTGCACGATGCTGATATTATATCATCAGAAATATAAAACGTCCTTGATGCGGAAACTAACCTTAACTGCTCTATTAATTTCGATGAAAGATAGCGAATATATGCAAACAATTCTCATAGTAATCCATTAGTTTAAATGAAAGTAACTGAGACAATGAAGAAAATAAAATGGAAGTTTCTAGCTACTACGTACCTAGTGAAAAACAATTACAATTAGATAGCGATAAAAAAAAGTGAAACAGGTTTTGCAAAAGAAAAATATCATGTCAAAGAAGAAGAAACAGGAAGAGGAGAAGAAGATGAAGCTGGGGAGGAAAATGTGGTCAGAACTAGGCGTCGGCGAAGGCATGCGAATTGTATGGATTGGAAGAAAAATTCGAATACAAAGAAAAGAGAACAAAGAAAACAATATCTAAGAAAAAAAGAAGCGCGGAGAAAAATGAATATACAATGTGAGAAAAAAGCAAAAAAGCTATGCAACCGTAGATATGATACAGCAAATGCACAGAGGAAACTAAGCAAAACATTTTTGATGCTTCACCACTTCAGTGGTGCGAAAAGGTTTTACTAAAAAACATAAAAATAGAAACATCTATAATAGATCAAGCAGAACTTATATATAGAAATAATTTTTAGAAAAGGATAGACAGATTATCCGAGTATGTGGAAAAATGTTTGCAAATACATTGGGAATGGTACAGTGAACAGTTAATCACTGCACTGCTTAAAAACTGAATTCAGAAATACTGCTGAAGAAGCAGAAAGTAAAAGTGTCCGTATTATCAATTTAGATAACAAAGAAAACGATCTATCAAGAAGAGTTTCTAAAATATGCATTTGATTGAATTTTTTAACGGTCTAGCGAAAGTTGAATCCCACTACTGCAGAAGTTCATCTTCTAAATTATACTTAGAACCCGTTTAGCAGTCAGAATCGGAAGTGCACCACTTCTGCGGTATAAAGAAAGCTAGTGTCCAGAATTTAATGAAGATGCTCTTTCAACTGCAATGTTTAGTTATGTTTTTTGAAGAATCTTAGACTTTTTGAACCCAAAAAAACGAATATAATGTGTGTGTAGCTTACAGAACTAAACATTTGAAAGATAGAAAATACAAGGAGCATATTCTAAAGAAAGAAGAAGATAGGGTGGAGAAAGATCGTGACAAAAAGGGAGATGATGAAAAAGTGTACACTATAGATTTTGTCCTAGATCGAACGTTTTTTCTTTTTATCACAAGACGAAATTAATAGTGCACAACTTCCTCATCTCAACCTCAAAACACTTGACGGATATTGTTTTCTATGGCAAGACAATATTTATTTAGTACAGCAACAATTGTCAAAACCGTAAATCCACTCTATCAAATCTATCAATACCGAAAGATATCGTTATTATTGAAAAGTATTTCGAAAAGAAACATACTCAGGTGGGGTACGACTCCATGCACTCCACCATTGAGCGCAAACTGAAACATAAGAAAATAAAAGTGCCTGCTGATTCTACAGAAATATGTCCCACAGGTAGGAAGAAATCCAGACCATATAATGCATCTTATCCAGATCACACGTTTATTTTAAATTTCAATGACCTAAACTTTGTTATTTTAATTAGGCCAGGAAGCAGTACTGGTGAATAACCTTTAACTGATATTCAAACTCTTCGTTATAATCTTGTAGAGTATATAGATTTGGAGACGCGTTATAGTAATGAATGGAAGCAACTTCCAAGACGAATTAATAAGTAAATAAATTCATTGTCGTTGACAAATCTACCATAACTGTATGCAAACCTTTAAAACCATAAAGAGAGATAAATATTAGCACTTTATGAACTTGAAACAAAGTTTACTTCCAGATTATCGCCAATTCCACGATGGTTTATTACATGAACAGATTTCCAAAAAGTAACTTCTGGACCTGTTTAATGATGTGAGTACATTAACAAAAGCCAATACCCAGGATTACTAAAAGGGTTTTTTCTAAACTAGGTTCAAGTCTATTTCTCGGGCATTTTATTGGTTACATAACAAGAAAGTAAAGTAGAATGGTACAACTACATATAGTCAGTAAAACCAGACTTTTAGATCCATTTTTAAGATAAAACCCTTTTAGTGAATCTGGCTGTTGTGTAACGCTTTGATTTAAGAGGCGTTACTTTTGTTATACCCACAGCAAAAAGATTTTAGCGTCACAAATTCTATTTCATTTATTCTGTTGTTATTTGAAAAAAAGTAATGTCTAATCAAATTATTAAATATTTAAGTTTTACGTTTTTATGTATTGTGTTTTCTTTTATGTATTTTTATTTAATAAACATTATAAGTTTTATAATATTTTATTTGCCTGACTAACTTATAATCACCCAAACAAATATCAATAAAACGTGGCGCTGATTACGTACCAAATTAATCAGATGTTCACAAAACTCCCAATCGTATTTTTTAATTTGTTTGGAAAAACCCATTAGTCCTTTATTTATTTTGAAAATGTAATCCTGACATTAAAGTGCGACAAATATTTGTATACTTAGCCATTTACTTACTAAATTTAATTTTTTAATTGGTTAAACCAGTGTAGTTTTGCGTCTTCTAGAAAATAGCGAATTTTGGATTTATATGTTTTGCAAATTAGGCCAACGACATCAAAGTACGTTTACAGAAATTTTCAAATAAAAAAAACAATTTAGAAAGAAAAGATGTTACTCAGAAAAAGTAATTCACTAATCAGTAGGTATTATAAGAAACTTCCCTAAGTATCAACACTTTCATATACAGGGTGAGTTTTTTCCGATATTTAGTATGGGGATCTCGGAAACTAGCGAAGACAGAAAGACGATTAAATGGGAAAAGAATTGCTGTATTATTAAGCACATAATTACCTACAACTTTTTTCTTTATACATTTTTTCTAAACTCAATAATATCAGAGCTATAGGCATTGAACAAAGTAACAAAAAAACAATTTTTGCGTGATATCTAGTTAGCCATGAATTTTTTTCTAAAAACAAAAAGCTCATTAAATTAAGCTCGTAAAACTGCAATTCTTTCCCAATTTAACCGTCTCTCTATCTCCGCTAGTTTTCGAGATCCTCATACTAAACATCTAAAAAAACTCATCCTGTATATTACCATTATTATCCTAAGTGCGTGCATTAAGTTTTTGTTTTTCTTGTTTTATCAAAATCTGGGTAACATGTCAATTATGTTATAAATAAGTTTTATGTTTCACTACCTAGCACTTTCAAGTTAAGTACTTAAAACCTGGGTGCTTTTTGCTAGCATTAGTCGTGAATCATTTGGATGTCCAAGTATATTGTGTGTACATATAAAACGCCACCACGGAAGTAACATACTGCAACCAGTAAAATGTTCCCATTCCAGTACTGCGTTTGGACTTATAGAAGGTAATGCCAATAAGTCTTCGATCGTGAAAATCTTTTTTGTTTGTTTTTTGCGCTTTTGGCTTTCTGCTTCTAAGGCACCGAATTTCACCGGGAGTTTATTTGATACTGAACTTCTTCATTTTCCGATAAACTTTTATGTTTGATCTACCTCGGTGGCTTACTTCCTCTATATATATCCTCCTAATTTTTGCATCTTAATGCCAGTTTTTATGCTTCCCAAGTTCTCTCTTAATAGCCAAATAAATAAAGGTATGTTTTCGAACAGCAACAGATCACTAAACCATAAAGAAGAAAGCAACAGCAAAATTCATAGTTTAGGATAGATGCGCATATCTTATATTGCTTTAGTTTTTCAAAGATGTCTTAGAGAAAAGTAGTTGAAGGTGGCGTGGCCTGCATTAAGTTGGCAGTAATAACCTAAAGCATTGATAAATCGACCCTCAATGTAAAATGGTGAGTAGAAAGGCAGTCTTGCTGTTTGTACTGAGAAACGTAACTGAAATCCATACGTTTATTGTCACGATAGGGCTAGCTTAATTATGGCTCTAGAAATCCAATGGTCTGATTGGTCATTAATAATCTACCTTAAGCCAATCAAAACGTTGGATTTGAAGCGTCACAATTAAATGTGCTTGTTCTTGCCAAAAATGAAAATTAATATCTCTAACCTGCTTATACATATTTTGAATCCCCTTGGAATAAATCCTACTAGCGTCTATGTTGCCCAGTCACTTAAATCGTTCTAGTCTCAAAACTAAAATGTCAAATATTTTCAAAGGCTTTCTTTGTAAATAGTTTTCTTTAAGACTGATACAATATGCTGCGATTATATAATTAAATATTTCTGTGAGACCTGTAGTTATCTAGTAGGTTTTTAAAATCAAGACTTTTCTTCAATAAAAAAAAAAGAATTTTTGGTTTCATATTCCAAAAGTAGCTATCTCTCTTGGTTCTTTTTCATGCTACCGTAAGACGGGATGATTTGAACTCCTCCTACGCTGGTTGAATTTGATCATACAAACATTTAAAAGTAAGCATGACCCTTAAAGAAATCTCTTATTTACTTACAGACAGACGTTGAATTTAAATTAATTAATTAAAAGCAGCATTGAATTTCAATCAATTAACTAAAAGCTGAATATACCACACAAAAAAATCTTTAAAAAAAGGAATCGCATAATTTCTTTATCAGTAAAAATAGACTTAGGCGAAAACTAGAAAATTCTTATAATTCATAAAAGTTAGGCAAATAACATTTTTCGTTTTATTTTTATCTTTTTCAATAAACCCACATTCTACATTCACTAAGAATTCTTTATAAAAGTGAAAATTGAAATCTACGGTACATCACCACATTTTAAGTATGCGAACTGTGCTCGGGGTGCATATCTTAAAGTTTATTGAACTATACTGTATGTTGTATGATGAATGATGATTTTTATGTTAACGGCGCAAAAAAATATCGTTATGGTCGAATATAAAATACTTTTATTGAAGTTTCTAGAAAATTAATAAGTGTTGTATTCTATTATATACTTTTGTTCAAATGTTATTATTTTCTTTTTCAGATACAATTGTAAGTTCTTGGGATAATAATGATTTTAATTAATTTATACAATGGTTGTTAAAAGAAAACATTAAGGATACTATGAAATGAAATTACAGAGTTGTGTGAAATTTCTGAAATGTAATTGCGACAATTTCTTGGCCAGTATACCGGAACAGGAAAAAGGATTTTTAATAATCCTGCATGTTGAAATTTATCCTTGGGATTTTTTTTCTTTCTAGAATTCCCTCGGGAAAAGTATCCGTGAAATGTTCAACGGTTTGATTAAATGTTACAAAGCACACTTGGAACTTCCAATTATGCATATTACTTATTACCATTACATTTTAGCAAATTTCGCCAAGAGCACTGAAATTAAACCTAGCATACTGTCTTATTATTACACTGTTCTATTTACTTGAGCACTATTTCGTAAGTGATTATGAACCAAACTCAAAGCCAACAACAGACATTAATTGTATCTGCACATAATGAAGACGGTATATAAAGTGCAACATATAGTGTGACGCATGAAACTTTCTTCTATTATTGATGTTACCACCTCAACAAGTGAGTATACTTTTATGTCAACTAATTTGTAATATAGGATGTTTCCACTTTAAAGGCCTTAAAGTTTTATACTAAAAAGAAAAAGAAGAGCAAATAAAAGCGACGTGTAGTATTTATTTAGGTAGTTTTTAACTTCTCTGTTTTACGATTTTTTACAAATTCCAATTTAGAAGAAGTCTACATTCAGCAACTTACTCCCACAAAATACGCAGACATGCTTTTACTTTCGAATCCTATTATTTCCCATCTTGTATCACTGAAGTACGTTATACAATCTTTTCTTTGGAACTTTTTTTTGTATAAATTTCAAGGTACCTTATTTACACAACTCGTACAAATTTAATTTAATTAAAGAACGTACCCACGTATAACAGCCTTCTTTCTATTTACTTTCAAAGTACATAGTAAGTTCCATTAGATAATTAATCCAATCTAGTGGTTCTCATATTTATTTAAATATTTTATTTGTCTTATATGTTATATTTAGTACACGTCTAACGTATATCACACCATATGAATCACTTTTATTTTTTATATTATATATTTATCTGTATGGTCATTATTTTTTGTGATTGTTCAATTATGTAAATGGTTTCGTAATCAATAATACTATAATAAATAATGTTAATGTCAAGTATAAAAATAAATTGCTCTTGTAGTTTCTTTTTGTTTTTCCGTCTGCTTTTTAATTATATTAAATTAAACCCTACTATATCAGTTTTTACAGTCTTTTCATTAAAATTTTCTACTTAAATACTTCAATGTTTTAGTATATTCTTTTTATACAAATAAAAAAGTAAGTATTGAGGACGTACTAAAATAGTGAAAAGACTAAATAACAGATTTTATTAAAAAAGTGTAAAAGCGTTAACAATGTAATTTAATTTTATCTTTCTTGTAATTTCTCAAAAGATGCTAATGATAAATTTAGAAGTAATTGTTATTCAAAAAAAGTATTGACGGCTCTTTAAAAGTAATAGGCAACCCAACTTACACATTTCCACATTGATATTTTTAAATTGAAAAATTGAAAATCACAGCTAGTACATAGGAAGAAACAATCTTTTGTTGCATCATTTAGTTTTGTTCAGTTTGACATTTTTAATTTTAATTTTAAATTAATGCAATACTAAATTAGTTTGAATAAAATGTATTCAAATGATGAAAAAGCAAATATGATACTAATAAATAGAGACTGTCAGAAAAATCCAAGTTTGGTAGCAATTACATACGTCGGCGATATCCCTTACGAAAACATCCTACGGAAAAGCTATTTAAACGAATAAACACAATTAACGTGAAGATTAGCCTCCACTATAAAGATTTAGTGGAAGACCATTATTCAGAAAAATATTCCAAAAAATAGTTAAAAAAGTTATTATCTAGATTCATCTTGTTCTAAATATTTCTGCGAAACTCTATGTCCTTTCTATTAATAGACACAACTGTCATTATTATGCCTTGGAAAACCCATTCCCGCCCATACTGGTGCATACCTTCACAAGTGAGGTGTTTTTAGACTTTCTAGAAGAAACTTTATCAGTACTATTGGAAGATGTGCCACTGCATGTTAGACAGGAATTAGACGATGCCCCAGTACATTATCACCGAAATGTGAGATGCTGTCTTGTAATATACAAGGCAATATTATAGACCTATACTAACGTTTGGCTGCGAATTATGGACGTTAATAACAAGAAATGACATTTCTGAGACAGATTAAAGAAATAAATATTACAAACAAAATCAGAAACAAGTAAGAAGGGGGGTCACTTACAAAAAATGGATAACAAGAGACAAGTGGAATCAGTATGGGAAGTCAGAACACAAAGAAGAAGAAGAGCAAGATCAGTAGAAACATGAGACACTGCTCTACAGAAATTATTATTAGAAAGAAGATTAAACATGAAATGAGACAAAAGAAATGGAAAAGAACAAGAAATACTGGAATAAATTTGCTCAAGAATAAAACACCAACACCCCTTAGACCATATGGTAGAAACGAAACTAATTATAATATATAACTATTTTGGAGATTGATAGTTCGTTGTTTCATCATATGCACTAATGAAATAATTTCCTCTTCAATCTTTAAAACATCTGTAGACATTTAATTACCTGAATTTGGCACACCCCATTGCAAACTTTGATTATATTTTACCAGAAAAAAGCTACCAAAAACATCTTTAACATCATCAGAGAATGAGGCCAAGATTTCAGCCACTGCCGTTTTTAATGTCAAATTTTTTCTGCTCTAAGTACCTCATTTTAAATTATATCCTGTGATCTAAGCTTGTCTAGTATTGAAGCAGTTATTATTCACATGCTACATCAATTGATTAGTATCGAATTGCCAACATGCGTAATTTTTGTCCTAGAATACTATGGTAGAGATTGCAGTTCTGAGTAACCTTTTCAATCTCAGAATCTCAAGATTAAATAAATTTTACTATCTGAAATTAACAAGCACTCTGAAGAATTAATTAGAATTAATTATAACAAAAGTATATTTATTAGACGATGAAGGAAAGGTTTAAAATACCGATGACAAATACAGAAGCAGCTAAGACGAAAAAGTCTTTATTACTGAAGCTATAGAATTTTAATAAAAAAAATCTCTTCTAAAGTCAGATGAAATTAAATATTCTAAAAGGCTTAATATTGGCATGCACATAAATGAAATATAATATTTTTTTAATGTCTAAAGGATATTGTTAGGTCTTGAATATAAATATGACTTGACATAATGTTTCTCCTTTCTTTGTATTAGGAAGCGACGAAAATACTATACTAAGCTGCCAAACTCTAGATAGAGACAAAAATCTATAATGTAGTGGAAAAGAATGCTTTATTACTAAAGCTCTAGAAGCTAAAAGATAAAATCTTTTTAAATTGCATTAGAAACGAAAAATTAATTCCTAAAAATCTTGAAATCTCGGGATTGGTGATGACAAAATTCTGGGATTTTGAAATTCGTTTATTGGGTGGAATTCTAGTGTTAGCGTCTCTATACTTTGATGAAATTGTTTTTGAATCGCTTAATATAAATATTGAGCGTATTGCATTTACAGAGTTATCAATCTCTTTATTTGTACTAATTGTTTTTATTACGTGTGTTTGGTCTTCCTGATATTTCAGTTTCAAAGCCTTTCGAATAAATATTTTATAATTTTTTTTTGGCAAATCAGACAATAGAAAACAAATCACAAATTAAGCGTTTCTCATATATTTCCTCTACTAAATTCCAAGATTCATCACATATTATTGCACAAATAAGGCACCCAAAACAAGTTACAATAGTACAGTAAAATTAGACCAAAAAACACCCAAACTCGGGAATCCAGAAAAAAGGTGTTTGCGTGTCCTAAATTGTTCATTAACCTTTGCTCTAAATGTAGTAAAAAGTCTTCGCAACCAGAGCGTCGGGTTCGGGGAAGGGGAGAGGGAAAGGGTCCGAAAAGTGTGTTTTTTCCGTTTTTTGCAAATATCTTCGGAAACTATTCAATTTAGAGCTTACCTGATTCTATAAACACATAAAGAACGTAAATGTTTCCACAAAAATGTCATATGCATTTTTTTGCTACACTCAATAGTTTAAAAGATTTAGGCGTTCCGATTAATTTGCAAACAATACTGTGACTATAAGTCCTCTCATTACGGAAAAGCTGTTGTCGTGTTCGATGGCTACAGAGAAAAACTAAATACTAAAGATGGGGAACATTTGCAAAGGTCTTGCTCAGCTGTAAAAGCAGAAGACCACATTCAAATCCCTTTGGGCAGAGTGAGTTCTTTGCAAACCCAAAAAATAAAGAACAGCTAATATCCCTGCTGAAAGTTTACTTGAAAGAAAGACGATGCACGGTGCTTCAAGACTCTAGGGACACAAATACTGTGATTGTTCAAACAGCAATCACAGAAGCTTAGAAAAGAGTGGAGGTGAGAGTAGTAGGTAATGACACTAACCTATCCGTCGTGTTAATTACTCTTGCTCCCCCCTCCCAACTGCAGCTTGAAGATGATTGTGCCTGGCAAAGGCAGCCAATAAAATAAAATTCACAGTATTCAGGCAATGCAGAATGAAATAAGGGACATGAAACCTGCTTTATTGTGTGTTTATGCCTTTACAGGCTGCAATTCTGTGTCTTCAATATATAGGAAAGGGAAAACAGTACTATTTAAAACAGTTTAGGGTATGGGGAACTAAGAAAAAAAATACTAATTTTCAACAACCCTAATTTATTTTCTGGGTTTGCAAATGATTTTGCTGGTGCTGGTAAAGGTTTTTTCCTGCCTATATACGGATCCAAAAAAACGCAAAACTTGGATGTTCTACGTCACCAGATGTGCTTAGCGACTATTTCAAATCAACTGATGGTGCAAGGAGGGTTCAAGTGACAGCTTTCTACAATTCACGACGGAAGAATAAATTTTATTCTTCTATATCTCCTAAACTATTGAGTGTAGCAAAAAAATGCATATAACTTTTTTTGTAGAACCTTATCCTAACCTGATACTCTGGCTGTGAAGACTTTTTACCACATTTAGAGCAAAGGGTAATGAACAATTTAGGTTACTCAAACTTTTTTTTTGGATTCCTGGCTTGGGATCTTATTTTTCTGTACTACAAGCATATAAATAGTTGCAAGTTCAATCACTCTAACTTCTCATCATTTTAATAAAAAGTATGAAGCGCGCAGCAAGCGGAACAACAGAAACGAAATTTTCCAAGTCGGGGAAAAATGTGTAACAAGACGATACCACCCAGTGGAAGACCTAGGATTAGTTACTTGTATTAACTTATGTACACTGAAGGTACCAAGATATAATTCGATTTGTTTTCAACTGTAATGTGCCTACTATTTTACAAATCTCTATATGGAGTATTGCCTTCTACGGTGTAAATTGGAAGTGGTTTAAAATGTGATCTACATTTGGTATAACAGAAAAATCTTTCTAATTACATTTTTTTTAATAAAATAGTATTTTGGACAATCTTGGGATAACAGACCTTAGCTTCTAGCGTTTTGTTTTTTAGTATCTTGACGACTACGTATAATATGTGAATAAGATACTCGGTGTAACTTTATTATTATCCATGAATTTCCAATTTTTTTATAGAGCGCTGTTTAGGTAACTCTATCAATAACGAAGATATAAGAGGAAGCTTTTGACTCTTAATATCTAGTAAACGAAGCATTTTAAAGCATACCTTTAAACTTATTTTTGACTGGAAACTTGTAAAGAATTTTGAGTAAATAGTTTTATGTAAGCGAGAGGTAGAAAGGTTGGAACAAGCCTCATGCAAAAACAATGACGGTGTAGAAATTGAATTTTTAAGATTAGATTAAGATTTTAAGATTAACAATATTATTTATACAGTAACAAACTGAAATCTCAAAGTAATTATATTCCTAATGAATATTAACTGTAAATAAATCAAGGTCAAGTTTAATCATGTAAATTTCCAAGTTTAGAGTTTCTGTTTAACCATAGGATCAAAACTATAACACAACAGTAACAACAATAAGGAAATTAATTTATAACAACAGGAATTGGAAAATCCTCACAGAACCACTGGGAAAGCATTAACTATCAGATCCTAATGAATTATACTAAGCTTTGTTCTCTAAAACTATTTAGACTAAAGAAGAATAATGTTCTACTAGCACCCAAATTATCTAGAAAGAAATTGTTATCTCAAATTATATCCAGATGTTTTTTGCGAATACAAATCAATTTTCTTTAAGATAGTTGAAATTTTGGGATTTATGACTTTTTTATTGCAGCTTACTCAGCTATATTTAAATTCTGGTCCGTTGAAAATTATATTTATATCCATCATAAGAAACGCCCTAAAAACTGCGTTATAAATGAAACCCAAAATGAATATATCAAGAAAAGGAGGAACAACCACCACCATTTCAATTTTACGTTACCTAATGCATAAATAATACTTGAAATTTTAATATATCTCATATAAGTTATGTTAAGAATAAAAAATGCTGACGCCATAAAAATAATCAAAATACTAGAAGGGGGGGTTTTGATAGAACCGTGTGTGGAATATTAAAAAACAGGTTTCGTATTTCAAATTAACTTTCAGGGGAAGCTGCTGAATGCAACCATGTTGACTTGAAAAAACGTAATAAAGGATTAATTTTTTAAGCGAGATAGGGAGGTTTTTCTTTTGGTTTCCTTCTTGCTGTATTTGTTTCCAAACGCTTCTTAAATTTGATAACTTCAGAAAAATAGGATAAGATTGTATGAAATATGAACGAAACACTTTTATATCTGTTTATTTTATATGGAATGATTGACATTTTCATTAACACAAAAAGAACACAAAAAACATCTACCTACATGGGAGTGCTGAAAATGTTTTTAAATAAGTAATACTCTTTCGCTGTGTTATTGACATTTTTATCTTTCTATTTATAACAACAAAAAGTTAAATATAGTAGCTGAGAGATAAATTTTTCAAAAAATAATTGCAATTAATTGACAGATTATTTTGAAATAAACGACTGATGGATCTTTTGTATGATTTTAAAGTACTACAACAACATTGTTCTACATAGCATATTTTCAAATTAAATGTTAAAGCACAAAGGATTGTTTGTTCTAATACACTGTTGAGGTATATAAATTTTCTTTTGCAGGAAGTACATAGAAAATTAAAACCTTAGGTAAACATTAGTCGCTGACCCTTTTCGGTAAAAGGGTTCTCCAAAATCTGTCCTCTTGCACTTTACAATCTTAGGATACTTGGGACACTTTAATGATGCAAGTTTTTAAAATACATAAAACTACATATTGTTTTTAATCTTCAGCAACAAATTGCGTGCAATGAGCCATGTTCTGAATGACGCAACAAAAGGATGCCACGCAATTTTTAAGGTTTGATACACCGTTCAAATGCGTGCTATCTAATTGTCCTACTTTTTTATTGTCTCAGCTGTGTATTGCATATTTATATGTCAAATTCTCGTTTTATTAAACTTTACCACAGTCAAAGTATGAATTGTGAACGCGTTTCCATTGAGCAACTGCTTGTCTAGCTTCTTATTGTGTTAGTTCAAAAGAAAAAAGGACGCCAAAACGCCTATTCTGTATATTATCTTTCATGTTTACACCCAAAAGTAATTATATTGCAATGATGTGTGAGAAAATTACTGCCATACAGTTTTTACATTATCGGTTTATTAAAACTTGTCTTGAGCCGACCTGCGACTGGCCCAATTCTAGTCCAAATGCCAGATGTATGATACGACTATTACATTATTTGATTCTTATGGTGAGTAATATTCAAGTGTTGCACTTACAGAACTTTATTTACTGAACGAAGCTCAACCAAAGAATTCAGAGAATATACATTTGGGAATGCAAAGCATAACCGTAACGAACTCCTGTTTTGTTACGTTTTTCGAATTTTGGCGGTCATTTTGACCACGTTCCCGAGGTGATATCAAAAAATTAAAAGTATAGGTTTGTCTTATGCTTTAATATAGAATACGATTCTAAAGTAAAAAAAATGTTTTGAAAATTTTCCAATTTTTGGCGGCCATTTTGACCATGTTCCCGAAGAGTTATCAAAAAACGAAGATACAACGTTGTCTTTAGCTTTTGATATAGAATCCAAATCTGCAGTCAAAATTTTAAAATTTGACAAAAACTGCGGACAGACATACAGACAGACAGACTTCGCAGATTCAGTAACGACTCCTTCGGAGTTCGTTGAACATACATTCCTATGACTAGATTGCCCTATTGGTGATATTGCAAATCACAAAATTCAAAATCTTAATTGCGACTTTTCTTCAACTTTGTAAACAGTCTCTTATATCACAATCCACCACTGAATATACTGTTACAGAAAAAGCCTTAATTAGCTTAATATAAGATTCATGTTAATTTTTTAAAGATTTATCTACAAATCTTAGCTTTGTTTAATAATCAGATAGCTAGAGAATAAAGAAGGATGTCTTATATAATTATTATAGCGCTGTCAAAAACAATTTCGAATATTCTTGCATTTAGACACAATCGATAACGATGTTTTGATATTAACTAAATGAAAATATGCTGTGGTGTCACTTTGTAAATCCCTTGAAAATATGCATGTGCATCTAACTCTGTGTTAGATTCTTCTTCAGATTGAAGGTTAATACTTCTATTTTGGCATTTCTAGAAGTTGACTGAAACTCTTTTACTTAATGACAGCAATTACCTTCAATATGATTTCTTCACGCGTCTGCTTAAGTTAACCAAAACAAAAAAACTTTATTTTTTGCAGTTGTCAAATAAGTTGCAATTAATTTCTTCCGCTTTCCAAATAGTGTGTGACAGTAAGAAGCATCTTAGGCAAGTAACCACCCAAAGACCTTCATCGAACCAATTCTATTTCTTTTCAGAATTGATATCTTTGTGGCATGTCAACAGTAAAGTAATTTCCATAATTATGATAGCATTTCAGAGTCTTTCGGATGAGGTTTCGGACGTTTTCTTCGTGTTAGTTCACGTACTTTGATGCCTTCGTGATGTTGTTGAACCTCCTGGCAATAGCACTGAACAGGTTCTTGTTGCTACGGATTTCTTCAGATATACTCGATTTTCGACTTTTTGATCAAACTCTTGCTATTGTTTAACTGTTCTTGTGATAATGTTTTTGTTAACAAAAGCGAAACAATCTTTCTTATATCACAATCCACCACTGAATATACTGTTACAGAAAATCTATCTGTCTACCCACATAACCCAACATAAATATTAACAAGCTTAAATTGCAACAGTATTAAGCCATTTTATGCCCTCATACAATAAAAACACAGCAAAAACTTCGCGTAAGGATATTGGTGTGGATAATAACAGTAAGTATCAGGTCTCTTATGGGTACTCTATGTCTAATCGCTAGTAATCATCTTAAATTGAAGTCCATAAAAGATCAAACTTACTAGCATTACGAGAAGTCATTGTGTTACGTTCACGAACAAAATAAATAAATCTATTTCAGTTAAAGTAAATTACGTAACAAATTATTTTTTTGAAATTATTTTTATATTTAACCAGATCTATTATAGCTTACAATCGATTTTATTCTACTTGTCTGTGGTTATAGGCAATCTAATGTATACCTAATGGAATTTTTCTCATTTCACCAGATGGGTTGCAGAATGATGCTCCCTTTACATTTATTGTTTCTTCTAAATGCTTTATCGTAAAATGTTCGTATTCGGTAAACAACAAGCTTTCAATACTACACCCACATTTTCCTTCTCCTTACTTTTAGTACTATTACTAAACCAAATCGTTTTCATAGGAATGTGTAATTCATACATTTAGTATTTAGGAATAAAGTTTACAATAAGATAAATTATCTAGCAGCCTCAGTAAATTTAGATCATTGGTTTTAAATTGTATCGGCATATATGAAAAAACATAAAACATGGTAGGTACAAAGAACATGAACTGCTGAAGTTTCCGCTTTAACCTTTTTTTTTCTTTACTTCTAAATACTATTCTAGGTTATTCTACAAAAATAAAAACAAATTGATGTTTCAATGCACAGAAACAACATAACTCGATTTGTACATAGCAGTAAAGTAAACAGTTTTCAACATTACCTACTTCTTGATGCTCCAAAATCAATGCAGTAAAGCAAATAAAAATAAACAACAGTTATTAATTTTTCTATCTACCGTACTACTTCTCAAAGCAGCAAATTTTTATGTTTACTTTATGAATTAAATAACTAGAAGTGGTATGAAGCTTCCCCCTGACGGCTTTTAACATCATTAAAACTTAGTTTTATTCACTTTTGAGATAAAAAGCAACAAGACTTCCTTGAAACTTTCTAAATTTGATTCATAAAGTTTTACAACCCTAAATAATCCCGTATTAAAAAAATCCAAAGTTTTCTCATTCGATTAGTAATTAACGAAAGTTTGCGACAGAACTTCCCACAAGTACCTATTAAATAATTCCTCTTTGATGCAAAATCAGTCAAAATTAATTTACCACAAAATATTTCCTTGTTTTGAATAATGGAAGTTTATATTTAGCCGTAATTGTAATAGATGTTCTGGTGTGGTTGTTTATATTTTATTTGTGCAGTTTATTCTGGTTAATTAGGAGAAAACTTTACTGGTTTACTCGACAAAAACCTTATTCAATTTCTTTCTATAATTCACTGTAAAGGAGTCACGAGGTTTGATTTTTATTATGCCCCTTCAGTTAACGGAGATCTTATCCCTGCAGATACATACTTTCACCTGAAGTCGCGGGCTAAAAGGAATAGATACAAAAGGCGGTCTCTTACGTTGAGGAGACTCATTATTGGGAAAATAAGACAGTTGATGTCTTGTAGGGCGACTTGCATTATCAGGATTTAAGCATCTTTTTGTAATCGTTGTCGTGCGGCTTATTTATCATACATTTGGCATGTGGTAATAGGCATTCTTTGCTAATGCCTATTGCTAATTTTTAACATTCAACTGTCCTTGAACTATTTTATTCTTGGTTTTCACATTACTACGAAGATCAAATCATAAATAAAATTTTTGGCAAAGATCTAGTAATCTGGTTTTTAACAAGGTAAATTGTAGTTTTTGTTCATTTACTAAGCTAATTTTTACTGCCAAGATGGACTTATTCTTTTTTTTTCTTTTGTTGTTTCTATTCGTATGTAACCATTAGTTATAGTATATGTTTCAGATAATGATAGCAGATTTTGAAACTTTTTTGCCACTTACCTTAATGTGGTCTTTCTCGCACACTGTCATTACCTGGCTGAAGCTACATCATAAGCTTTCTCGCACATCTAATCTATAACTGCTTAGTAAAACCAGCTGTTCAGTGACGGAGCTACCATTAATGTCACGACAGCTTTCCTCGATACTCCTTTTTTACCATTAATCCATTAAGCTCTACAATTTTGACTAAGTAGAGCTAGATCTCCTACTCGGTCCCAATTCGATTGTTTTTACACACCTTACAGTTAGAAAAGTTGAGACGAGATCAGGATCCTTCTTTTGTTAATTTTAAGTTACTTCTTTGATATTCACTAATAAAGTCTCATCATTATCTTTATCATCATAGATATCGCCCTTTGATTATTTTGATTTCTTCATTATTGAGATAAACTTTAAATGATTTTCCAACAACTATAACATTGTACAAATACACCCCTCAGTTTTTCCACAAACCCCTTTCGGCCTCAAAAAACATAGCAGAGATCAAAAAGCATAACTATAAACTGTCGAGATTAATGCAGGTTAATCTTATTTTTATCTTCACCTTCATTATTAAATCAAATGCACTTTTACTAAGAAAAAGCGTAGATGTCGTATGTGAAACGGTGGACTGTAATCTATAATTCTGGGTTTTGACTAGAATTATAGACTTCTCGATGACAATAATATTTTCTTTTTGCATCTTGTAAAAGCTTCCATTTTTCCAAAGTATTTAAGTATAGAAATTGTAATCTGAAGCCCTAGTCTTTTCAAAGCTTTTCTTTGAAGCGACGTAAAACATTTATAAGTATTTTTCTGGTAGTTCTGTTCTTTTGTGAAGACAGCTTTGTCTAGAATTTCATTTTCTTCTTGAGGGAAGCAGTGGCAATACTTACTTGCCTAAACCGCCTTTATTGAGTTAAAAATTTCCAAATAGGAAAACTATAAACCTTTACCCAACTCAGTAAATCTTTTTCTACAATTTTTCAATTACCGAAAACCAAAATATAGTCATTTGCCTTCACGATGCAAATATATAAATGTAAGTCCAATTAAGTGCATAATACCACGGCTGAATAATTTCTGTGATAACCTTTGATTACTAACACAATCAACAGCCCTATTACAATTGTAAAATACGTAGGGCTTTCATCATACCTAAATGAGAAATAAACAATTTCATTATAACAACGGTATCAAGCCAAGCTGCTTGTCATTTAAAATGTTAAGTTTGTTGATAAAACTTTGAACAGTAAACAAAGTGTGAAGATTTTTGAAGATATTGGTCTAGTAATAGGCCAGTTTTCACTTTATACTTGTCATTCTTTCTAATGACAGACGGTTTTCTTTTTATCTTTTAATTTATTAGAGAAACAACCATCACAAAACAACTATATGTCAGTTGTATAAGTACGTCACTATATACCTTTTTAAAAAGAAAGTTGAAAACATCGGGAATCTCAAACAAGTGAATATTTGATAACGAAATGAGATACCTAAAGTATCAGCTTCAACAAATGATAAACTTCAATTAAAAACTTATTAGAATATTCGTTAAAGATAAGTTGCTGCTATTGAAGTTAAATGTAAAATAATCTGAAGAAATTATTTTTGATATAATCAATGTTGGTTAGTAACTGCAGGCGGAAAGTTATAAAATGAGAAATATTTATTAGCCATTAGCTGATTAATTCATTCACAGCTTGTATCATATTACGATTATTAATCAATATGCCATTATATCGAATCTGTTTGTTTTATATCTAATTTATGGATTTTAAGTAGATTGATAGTTGTATATAATTTCATATATCTAATGACGAGTTGTAAATAGATACCTGAAAACCGTAGTAAAATTAAAATGTATTTGGACTTTTGAACATAACGAAAATTATTTGTCACGGATGTAACAACCTCCGTTGGAAAAATGAGTAATTTTATTTTGAATTAATAGTTTCAAAATTTAACATCAAACCAAGAAATTTTCCAAGATTGTAGATTACGACGTCTCTTAAACTTGTAATAATTAATTACTTCGGAATTAGTCAAGTTTCAAATAGAACTTTGCTGTTTAAATTAAGCAAATTGTGTTAGATAATTAAGAAGTTGTGAATAAAAATCTTCATCATTCCCACGTTGGTTTAGTCTGACCTATTGATTTCTCTGCAGTAAAAGATGAAGTGTCAGTAAATGTTTTGTGATCAATTTGTAAGGAATAATTGATCATTTCAAAGTTTAGAAAATACAGTAACTAGGATTGAGAGTTTCTCTTTAAATAATTTATCACTTCTAGGTATCGTAATGTTAAGCGGTACAACAAAAAAAATTTTTATTTGTACACTAAAATATTGGTGCTTCGAGGCGACAAATTAGAGATCAAGAGAAAAACTAATTTAAAATAGAATACTACCAAGCAACGACAAAAAATATAATACAGTGTGTTAAAAAAGTGACGTCACACAGTATTGCATTCAACATCAGAAACAAAATTTGTTAAAATAGAAAATTGATATTTTCATCCATTTCAAAACAGCAATTTTTATTAAACGATAGATATGGCAACACTGGGCACATTCAGATGTGTTTCAGTGCTTCTTTTTTTGTTGTTTATAGTCTATGCTTACTTTCCCGTCTATACATTCTTTCCGTTTTTCAAATTGTCATTTTTTTAGTGAATTTTTATTATTTAGAACCTGGTGATCAACAGTTTTAACCGAGATATCTCTGATGACATATACATATACGTTTCAATATAAAGTGTTTTTGTCTTTTAAAAAGATTTTTGAAAAGTCGAAGGTTTCCAAGATGTTCTGATTATAATGTCAGGACTGTTCAAAAACAAAAGTTTAACAATAATTTTTATCTACTTTTATGTAAAACTAAGGTTTTAAAAATTCTTTGGAGATCATTTTCTGGTCTTGGATGATAAATCAAATGAATTTTATATGAAAAAGTCTTAGCTCTTTTCAGATTGTGCCATAAGGTACTGAAAGAAACTAAATTTTTTCCGTTGAAAATGGCCGGTTTACCATTAACTTTGAAAGCAAAATTCAACGAAGCCTTTTATTACGATAAAACTTTATTATTTGTTCTGTTGCAGCTATACTCAAGGAAAAGTAAGAACGTCACATATTATAGGATATTAGCAATATACACTCTCATATTCGTAAGAATTCCAAATATTTTTTGACAATATTATTGTCTTTTTTTCCAGGGTCTCACGATTAAAGAACTTAGAAGAAAGAAAAATGACTTTCCAAATAACAATGTTGTCATCTTTTCCCTCCTGATAACAACGAAGCCAATGAAGACTTTAAGAGGCTATAAGATCTTCCCTCGTCTGCTTTTAGGACTTAAGCTGAAATAAGTTCAAAAGCTACCCAGCGAAAACAATCAGGAAAAGAGACAAATGATGATTTCGATTTAGAAAACGATATTTGTACAATCTACTCGACTTCAATCCGGAGATTGTGATGTGAGATCAACTTTTTTAAGGTCGGTCTTTGTTTTATCTAGTATGCCAGGAACACAGTCTCATGTCTCTTTCAAGCTAATGGTAAGGCTTATAGCAGCGATACATAGATAGATTGAGTAAAACCAATTGAATGATAATATTATTTATTAGGTTACCAATTTTTCTTTTTATACACAATTGACATGCTGACATAATAACAAATTTACAAACTAGGTAACAGGAAAATAACAATTCTGCAAGATATGCAATAATAGCATTATCTTTTCAATAACATAAACTTTTTGTATTTACTATACAGTATGCTTATGAAGTAAGTCGATACACTTTTATATTGCGTGAACCAGAATTTGCAACTTGTGCATTTTTTCCTTTATGAAATGCAATATTTGTAATGTAAGTGTTTTGAAATGACTTACAATCTTCTTTATTAATTTCTTGTGTTGTAATCGAATAATTTGATTTGATTTTATGAAAAAATTGAAACTATGAGAACTTTCTTTTAGAAAGAAAACCCTGTTTGATTTTGGAATGAAAATTAAACGTGCTTAGCTTATAAAAAGGCATTTGCATAAGCAAACTTGAAAGATCTCATCAATCTTACGAAAATTATAACTGGGTAGCTGAGGACTTAGTCAAGCAAGAACTGTGGAACAGAACTAAGGAAAAAAAGAAGATATGGCGAAAAATCTCAACTAAGATCTTTCTAGCTTTTTTGATGACCAGATCATTTCTTTAATAGTTGACGACAGTATAAGATATGCGTAGCAAAGAAACTGAACCCAAAAACCCGTAACTAATCCATGATTTTCTATTTTGGGCATTATGGGTGTAAACAGTTTATTAGAGGAAAACCCATTTGATTACGGTTGAAATTGTGGGTAAGAGCAACAAAACATCGATATATAAACTGCTTCCAACTCATTTATCTGAAAAATATAAAGACCTCGCAGTTGGAATCGGCGTGGTATTGAGTTCTGTCGATATCTCAAAGATCGAAGTACGAAACAGGAAATTTTCAATTGTTTTTCAATAACTACTTTTTAAGCATATACTTACCTAATGCACTTACAGTTAGAAATATTAGAAAAACGAGAACGATAAGAAACAACTGACTACCAAGAAATTCTCTGAAAGGTGTTCACGAATTGAAAAAATCATAAGAGGTATATGTGGAGCGAAAATCGATAAAGCAAAAATACTATAAGTCTTACGTGGAATAACAACAATGAGCACTGCGTTCTATTCCTTCGGAAACTGAACTTGTCCACGTTGTTAAACGTTTTTCGCGAAAATAGAAGAAAAACATTTTAGTAAATCCACCTCATATCATACAAATTTATAATAATAGTATGGGGGATGGTAACCAAAATGTGAGCCTCTATTGAAGAGGGGAAAATAATATTTTCAAGATTTGGATAGCTGCAATTACTTTTCAGAAAGAACCTCAAGCTTCTTTCACGGGAAGGACAAATTGTAATGAAAATGTTGATATCAGAAACGAAAGGATCTATCACCTTGTCATATCCCAAGCCAAGCAAACAAGGTGTTGGCAAAACAACAGCTAAACATCAGAAGTGAGATATATAAAAGTGTATATCTGTATGTATGTAATACATGTATAATGCTTTGTATTATATCACAATAAGTTTTAATGTCCTATATGCACAGCATCTTATTTATGTATCGTCTCTTGTTTTTTGTAGACGGTAATAGTTTGTATTTGTAACGTTTAATAAATGTTTTGGTAAAAATTGAATTATTCTTTACCTTTTTTCCTCGTTCAGAATTATCTGAATGATTTCATTACATTTTCTTGCAATAAAATTTTGAAATGAAATTGGGGAATTCTTATTTCAATTGAAACAAGTGTGATAATAAAAAGCTAAAAGTAGATCTCGGAATCCCCGCATGTGATAAGTAAAGTAATAAGTATAAATAAATTAGACGACCCTTTTTCAGCTCCCGGTATAGTTAATATTGTATGTTTCAATAAAAAGAAGTCTAGATTTATGTTTTTATGGGAGACTACTGCAGAAAACTGTGAAATAATACACCATTTGCATGCAATAGACTGATAATACATGTTGCATACTTAGAAATATATTATACAAGTTGGAAGTTTTATGTTAACAGTAACAAGGGTATTCTTTTCCCATTACTTATACCCCCAACTGCTCAAGAAATCACGCTTTGAACATTTATAGTCAACATTCTTCAAAATAACAACGCTGTTATGTTTCCTTGCATTTGAAACATTTTATATTATGTTCGGGAAAAATTGTTCTACTGTCCTACGGAGAAATTGAATTGTACTAGTATATATTATTTATCTATAACTAAATGTCATTCTAGTTCAACTACAAGCTCTAGTATTCGAAATATAAGGGAAAATTGCCGTACGTAAATCACTTAAAATGATTTAAAATATAAAATCGTTGCTCTCATTTTTATTTTTATATGTCTCTCAAACAAGCTGACTCGGATAACTTCATAAAACTACCTTCCAGGAGCAAGTGAAAAATGATGATGTCTTATTCGTCATGCTCGATAAACTCGCTTCGATAAAACCTACGTGTGTATTTTGGGAGTTTCAGAAAGATTGAAATTGTATGTTTACAAAATTGGCTCTTTTTTATCAATGGACCACAAACTAAAATTGATAAAGAAGGTTAGAAGATTAATATATGGTTAAGGTCATTACGAAATTAGTTTTCTGTTGTCGATTTTCTGAACAGCACTTTAAATGATTACACGTAGAATTTTCAATAAACTCACTCGTTGAGCAGTATGAAAACTATTTATCTATAAAATCAATTTACGAAAGTACATAAATCATTAAAAAAGCTTTAAATATTTTGTTTTTTAACATCGAAAACTAAATAAATGAAAGGAAATAAGAGCCTTACCTTTGCTCCTCCTACTTACTCATTAATTAGAAAAATACGATTTCAACAATCCAATTGAAGAAACCAACCACAAAGATTTACAGAAGACTTGAGTTTAACATTGTATGTTGTTTCAAAAATAATGACGTTAAAAAAAATTTTCTATTAAAAACACAATGCTGTTGATCTTCTAAATCAAGCTTTTATAGAAAAACCTCTTATAATAAGCTCCCATTATTCTGACTAATTCTATTAAAGACGAAAATGTTGTGCAATAATTAGATTTTGTTAGGTATGGTGCTTTCTACATAGAGCCCTTTTGTTATGAGAAAACTAGAAAATCATATAACATAATACTTCTATAATGTTAAGCTATACATTCCTTTTTAAAAGAATTTCCTATAAAATAAGTGTCAAACAAAATTCTAATTATCAAAATCATTATATGAGGGTTGTCTTTTTAGTGTTGCATATAGCCATAAAAACAAACAGTAAATCGACTTGAAGTGTTTTATTGTTTTTTAAAGTATTTTCCACAAAGATCGATACATTTTTGCATTCGTGTTCAAACTAATTGTTAAAGCAGTTATCCCAGTCTTCAGTTGGGACAGTCAAAATTGTCGTTTTGAAGGCATCGACGGCTTCTTCCGACGACTGGAACCGTTGACCACGCAGTCCATTCTTGATCCTTGGGAACGTAAAAAAATCGTTGAGACTAAAGTCAAGATCTAATAATTAGATGTTTTGCTGCTCCAAAAACTCAATTGTCTTTCGCGCTGTATCTCTTGGTGGAGGATGATTCGTTGTTCTGGGTTGGTTTTTTGGAGCACGGTCATTACTTCTGGTAAACAAACGGTTGCATACCAATCAGCATTAATTGGTCTTTGATCGTAAAGAAATTGTAGCTACATGACCTGCTTTTGAGACAAACGTTGTCTTCTTTAACACATTGCGGGAACGGATAACTCTTGTTGGATTCCCCTCATCTTGAAACACCCAAACAGCGGATTGACCTTTTTTTGGGTTCATAAGAATAAATTCATGATTTACTACCATTCACGATGCTGTAATAGTAATACCATATACTTGCACATCCAAATGAATGGTATCAAAACTAATGGTAGCAAGAGGCATCCAGGTTTTAAATACTTAACTTGAAAATCTTATGCAGTGAAGCATAAAATAGTTATTTTTATACAACAAAAGTGTAAAGTGAAGTTTTTTTAATTAATTAAGTAGTAACCCTACGAATTTAAAAAACATACTTTACACTCAAGTTATATACAAATTTTTTGCACGACCGTATTTTTAAAAATATAATAAAGAAAAACCATTGGCGGTAGAAAAAATGAAGTTGGCCAAGATTATAAGAACGTATAACAATTTCATTACGACATCGACACGGTAATTATACCATGGATACGTCAAATTAATTGCAAATGTTTATAATTGTCAACTTTTGACATTGACAACTAGTTGTAAAGCGCCAACTTTACAGGCGGCCGTGCAAAAACCTTTATTGAGCTTCCTTTGTTGGATTGATTTAAAGTTTTTCGGCACCAATTGACGCGAGCCGCTCTTTCCTCTTTAGTTGAAAGATGCGGGATCCAACAAGAAACTAACTTTCCTACGCTCAATTCATCATGCCTGATTTTTTAAATTGAGGTTCTTTAAATGCTTAAGAATGTTTTGATCTCGCGATGTCATGTCAATTCTATTTGATCAGCTAACGTACAGCATTGGTTTTCCTGGATAACTGCTGTCCTTGGTAGACCTGTTCTGAGACTGGTGCGTCAGAATTTACAGTACCTGCCGGAAATCGTCGATTGATGTGGTGCTTCATCACCAGAAACAGACACCAACTCGGCGAGATATGTTGATATAGTCTTCTCTGAAAGTTATGAAAAATTATTGCGCAAAGATTTCTTTGACTCAATTCCATTTCTTCGGATGACTTGTGTCAAACTTAGGAATTTCACTGTGGCTAAATTACTTGCCCCATCTTGATAAAACTTTGAATATAAGTTAACTAAACATTGAGATTAATTTCGATTCTTGACATATTTTTTAAAAAGTTTTTTAATAAATACAGAAAATAAAACCTGATTATCTATAATGCTATTTTAACTAAAACAATCAAAATTTGATTTCCAATAATTGAAATAATTCCTTATTAACTGAAACAATTTTTAATAATTATAATTTAAATAACCAAAATACAATCATATTTCTATGTTCCAGTTATACATCTCATTCAAAATAGAGGTTTTAAGGTCGTGGGTAAGACACAATTAGGTCCAAAGCAGCAACATCAAAGACAATTGATAAACACACAATTCTCTGAGTTGACTGCCTTATTCCTGTATACAAATTTTTTTAATAAATTATTATTTGCAAATATTTTACTTAATTTATTATTATTGTATAACTGGCAAGTTTAAGAAATTTAATCTGAAATCAAGTAGCTAGTATCTGGTACCTTTATGTGTTTTCTACTTAACTTTAAAAATATATCTAATTCCTAAACGAATTCCGTAAAATGCCATTAAAAGAAAGTTTTTTACAAAAAAAGTAAAGTCAACGAATTATTTATTGTTTATTATCATCGAGGTTTATAAAACAAAAATGTATTTTTAATGGTAATTATGCTTCTTTAGATACTATCTATTATTAGATATGTTATTTGAACAATTTCCATTATATTCTATATTTATGTTAAGTAGATAACTTCGTTTCTTTGTACTCCCAAAAATTAGAACAAGAAGGATCGCCTACGCTTATTTCCTGCATATTAGCTGCTGATTACCTACTTTGGATAAAATAAGGGAGAATATGATAATATAACTTTAAGGGATAAAGCGTTGTAACTAAAGTAATTTCCTATTAACGCGGGCTAGTAATGTATTCAACACATTTTAAGTCATATATATTTTATGCTTACTTATGTTGTAATCCAAACACAAAGAACTCTTTTAAAATGTTTATTTGGAATGGATTATCATAAATTAAACCTGAATATTTTAAGTGGTTGCCTTTTAGCAGCAAACTCCAAAGTGGTTGATGTACTCAACCCTATTTGAAATATTCATTCTAAGAATTGTGTCGCCTATGCATAATACTGAAAACCATTGCTTTGTCTTTCAAAACGGACTTAAGTCTGACTTGAATTCCAAATCGTTTTTCTACATGAAAAGTTTTATTCTACATAGAAAAGCTCTTTTAAATCGTGGTAGGGAATGGATATAAATTGAAGAAAACTTTCTTTGGTTCTTTTAAAATGTCATGAATGAAAATACAAATATCTCAAATGTTTGATGTACTTTCTGAACTTGCTTAACCCGAGAGAATGAAAATAAATTTTATGTTACATCATTTTTGTTATATTTGTAAAGTTTGAAAATAAAACTGAAAGTAAAAGAAATTTAAAAAGTCAAGTTTCTAATAATAATTTATTATAGCATAATGTAGCAAGCACTTTGAATGCTGAAAGATTTTATTACTCTTTCGAAAATATTTTAGCTACTTACTGTTTGTTATATTTTAGAGTCTTCAAACTCGAATTTTAACATAAAACCGTAAATCACTTTTTGATATTGTCCTGACTAGGCTGTACAAGCAATTATATTGTTGACTAATACGTTGCATCGTCCGATTGAACTTGACAGTTACTTATTTTTCACTTAGAAAATCTCATGGGAATTACGTGCTCAGTATATTCGTTTTATCTTAACATTGTCTAAAGGACCCCTTTGCAGAGGGTACAAACTTAATATTGACAGTTATTACAACAAACCATGAAAACTCAATGGAAGACCACTACCTAGAGAAACGTTTGTTTACTTTTGCAACACTGTTGATTCGACTTTATTCTTTTTACAGTCACAATTCCTATTATAATTCTAATCATATTCACAAATAGCAACGATTTAATAATATCTGTATCGATGGAAAAAATCATAAGATTTTAGAAAGGCAACGCCGGCTACGTTGCTGCTTTAGTATATTAATCTTCACGATCACTGGATTTAACTGATTTAGATTCAGAGTTTTCAGAAACCAACTTAAGGTGCAGTTGTTGTTTGTTTGTGGTTATTAAATTAAAGTGGTTTTAAGAATAACTTAGACAGTTTTTAACATGTTATGTTCTATCAAACTCTTGCGTAATTACAACTATTTTTTAAATAAAATCAGAACAATGCTAACACAATTGACTTTAATGCTTAATCACAGAATAAACACTACGACATGCAGTCTTTAGAGGTCAAAAACGAACCTTTTCCATTAAACCCTTGACATGAGGTTGCTAGACTTCAACCGATTTTTTTAAACTGTAAAGAGAGATTTAATCTTCTAGTATTCCTCTTTACGTATGCTCAATAGGACGTGCTTGAGGAAGATTAGAAGTAAGTATTTTTTTCATAACTCGCAAAGTCCACATTTGCCTCTTTGACTACCGAGTGATGTAATGTCATTTTAGAATTTTGTTTCGATTCAAAATTGCGAATACAGTCAGACACTTTCGTTTATTAAACTTCTTTTTATCGCAAACATTTTTCACTTTTATTTCTAATTAAAATTATTTTCTAATTTGGTTTAGTTTATTAAACTTTTTCTTGTTTGTTAAAAACATTTTTCTTTGTTGTCCCGTCTGTCCGATGTTTGTTCTAACACACGAGCGCTTCTTAGAGTTTCGTCGCCGCTGTCTGAAGCCAAGTCCGTTTTACGATACTATAACTCATATTTAGATGTTCTACCACACATTGGAGTGCGATGGGTGTATATGGTTCTTGTGTGAAACTGGCTTTGCTTCTTCCTTTAAATATATCCGATGTGCCAACGCGTTTTACAACACGTTTTAGAGGTAGAGGCGATTGCTTTATCCCTCTTTGTTTGACTCGCGTCATTGATAGCTGCGATTCGTTTAGATGTAGCATCAGCTGGGAATTTGGCGCAAAAAGTTGTTGGCGGGTCGTGGTTCGGTTAGAGAGGGAACAGCATATTCCAGACGCGCGGAGTATAAGAAGGTTTCTTCCTCTTTTCTAGATTTTATCCGTGACAGTGAATAATTAATTCTTACCATATCTGGCTAAAATAAAATTTTAGTATTTTTGTAATATTTTTTAATGCTAAATGGAAACAATATCTTTTTAATGCACTCTTTCAAATAAATTTCTGCATTTATTGTGCTAATTTGTATAATAAGGTTTTATAACTTGACCATCTTCACCAGCTGTTTGCCAGACTAGACACTTTTGATAAAATTTTCTTTGTTATTAAATTTAAGGTGTTCAAGAATTTGTTTACCCGGACTCGATTATAAAAGGTGCGATTAGACATATTTTGAGAGTTCAGTACATAAGTTTCATCATCCATAACGATAGTGACATTTGAGTTTTTGGTCTGGAACTTACGATAGATCTCTCGACAGTTCCTTCTTGCACTCTCCATTTTTCGATTTTGTGTAGGACTAAAACTAAAACGTTTTTGTAAAAGATATATATCGTTTCTGTAAACGCACAAACCACTTTGAACTGTGCTGTAATACAAATGAAGACCATGTTTTCAAACGCGAGAATCCAAAGGAGTAACTTTCTTTCTTTATTGCAATTTTTCTATGAGTTTTGTTTAATGTCTTTATGCCTTTATAAAAAAAAACAGTTAAAGTACAGTCCTACCACCTTCTGCAGACCAAAAGTTTCCCCTTTGCAGATTAGTAATTGTGTTTGTTGAGCAGGTATAGAATTGTTACAGGACCCTACTTATTTTTCCCACATCTTATATTATTTTATTATAAAGTATATTTTTTAACTTATACTATATACGTAATTATGGATAATAGAATCATAGAAATCTGAAGTAGATTTTTTCTAATGTATTAGTTAACGAAATGTTAATGCGCTTTAAATCTTAAATCAGGCAGTAGCTCAACACAGTAGGTAAGAAGTAGTTGCAATTGATCTTATTGTTCAGGGGATTTAAAACATTCGGTCGGTTTTTGTGGGCCAAGTACAACCGGAAACCTTTTTTACGAAAGTTTACAGTTGAAATACATCTAAAATTCGAATAAGAATTAATTTTGCTCAATTACTATAATTTCTGCAAGGTTAAGTTACTAAAATGTAACATGCTTTACTACAAATAGTACAAATATTACTGTATTCTAAGCAAGCCAAGCAAAATTCGATCTCAAACACAGTTTTCCGCAAAAGGTACGTATCCTTCCTAACACAAAGTATATGCGCCAACAGCATAAATTAATTTGTATTTTTGAAAATATCTCCATAACAGAAAATTCGAATCTCAAAAATAAATTAAAAATATTTATAATTCTGAAACTGTACTTTATAATACTTGTAGCAAGCAATTTTTCAATAGAATGATTATTTTCTGAGATTTTACGAATTACAAAAAACGCAAAATGCGACTTGCAAGTAGATAGAAAGGTTTTGCATTAGGGAACGTACCTCCATATAAATGCATTACATTAAGGATTTTTAAAAACAATTGAATAGTCTTTGCTGTTTGCCTGCAAAAGTATATTTCTAGTAGCAGAAAGAAAACGTTCAGGAAATTTCAAAACCTTAAGTTAATTTTTCAATTTTTCAAAAATTGCTGCTAGCTATGTCCGGTACCCCCCAGCAAATGCATATAACGGCCAGCATACGGTCTTCCTCTGGCACTAATGGCTAAATGCTGGCACTGGCACCCTTAGCTCAGCCAGTCAATGGCCACATATATAGTAACCATGATAAATGCTGGCAGTGGCATCCTTAACTTACCCAGTCAATGGCCACATATCTAGTAACCGTAACAAAGTTATCGTTGGCATCTTTAGCTCAGCCAGCCATTGGCCACATGTCTAGTAACCGTTACAAAGCCGGCATTGGCAGCCTTAGCTTAGCCAGGCATTGGCCACATACACAGTAACCGTAACAACCGCAGCGCACCCAGCAAACAGCCAACTATTAAGTTTATTTATTATACATATAAACTCCACTAAAAATTAGAACAATTTTTTCTATATTTCCCATTTTAGAAATATTTAATTTTTGAATAAGAACGGCAAGTCGAGCCATTGCTATTAGATGGCGCCTTAGTATTCTCATTCTGCTAATGTTGTATTAGCTTTGTATATAACCAGCATGAAGCGGGCAAGTATTGACTGTCATTATCCTCCACTGATGAGTCCAAACAAGGATGAAAATAATGGTCAATGCTTTTTTTTTTGTGGGGAGACAGTAGGATTTTTGTGTTTACATTTATTAAAGTATTAATTATATAAAATTAAATGCTTTTATGATTTATTGATTTAGTTTAAAATAACAAAAACTTAATGAAAGGCATATGTGACCTTGTCCAAAGAAAGGATGCTTATGGCTAAATTAAAAATGATGAGTTTTATTTAAAAATCAAAAATTAGCCATAAGCTTTCTTTCTTTGAGCAGGGTCATTTTTTTAGTACTGGTATACTGTTTAATGTTTGGCTGAGGCTTCAGGTTGCAGTTTCCTGGGACCTCCTGGCTTCAACTACTATGGTCATGTCGCCGCCAACTAGAATTTAGCCGAGTCTGAGGTTTTCCAACCCCGCTAGATATTTTTAACGTGCAACTCATCGTAGTCACACGGGATCCACTGCTTTACATCCCTCCCAAAGGATGGCATTCTTTTTCAGATTTTTTCCGCGCGAAGAATCTCAGGACCTCGGCCGGGAATTGAACCCGCAACCATTGGGTTGCTAGTCAGATGCGTAACTATCAGAGCCACCGAGGCTCCTAGGCTGGCATTGTAAAGGTAAAATATAAAATGAGTGTGTATTTGATGTAATGGGCCAGAAAAAAACCATCACTGTGTAAACCTACTGGCACTGCACTGGCACTGTAATAGGCCGTTGATGGCAAGATGCAGGCAGTAGTACTGATAAAGCATTGACCTTGCTTCTGGCCAGTGTAACCTATATGATCAGGCCCATTGTATTGTGCCAGTACGGGTTACTGGTCTTTTTGTTTTTGTTTGTTGGGCCTGGAATCTTTGTACGACCGCTGGAGTTTACATAACCAAACTACTTAGATTTAGGCCGTACACTTTCACCACAAACTGTAGACAGGGTGAAAGATAAAATCTAAATTACACACTACTCATATTAAGTATGAAGATTTTGATTTTTAGATTTTATTTATGCAGATGTGTGTTTTATTTATTTTTAATATTTTTGTAAGTATATACTGTGTGTTGTAATTTTGTAATTCTTTGTTATGTACTATACGAGTATGCCGTCTTAATTTTTCTATGTTACTATCTCGTTCTGTTATCTTGGTTTTCTCAAAGTCTACTTTCTGTTTCCATATGCATGTTTTGCTACATTTGTGTGTTTCTTTTTATGTTTTATATTGTCCTTGTTCTTTTTTATTTTTATTTTTAGTTGTTTTAATGTGGCTCCATAATACTACGTATATTTCCTTGGTTAGATTTTCTCTGCGGGTCTTACATGAGATTCTATCGTATTTGATATTGTCTTTTATATTAGTGAAGAATGTATCTTAAGGTTTATTGTTTGATTTGTATGCTACTTGTATTTTGGTTCTTATTTTTTTTTGTATTTTCTTTTATCTTTTTCATTTCTTTTTGATAAATCTTTTGTATTTGTTTATGCTGAGAGTTTATCATGTTTCGGGTTTTTAATAATCTTGCGTTGCTAATTATTATCCGTTTTATTTTGTTTATGTACTTTACTATTTTTGATTTCTGGTAATTATTATTTGTTTCTAGGGTTTCCTTTATTTTTAAAATGTCACTATCCCATTGGTCAGTTAATTTTAATGGTACTCTATAGGTAGGTACAATTCTGTTGTTATAGTTTCGTCTTCTAGTTTTCCCGTTTTTCAGTTGTTACATATGGCAACTTATTATCTTTTTGTTCTTCAACAGTGAGCTCTACATCTGAATGATACAGGTCTAAAGTGTAGTCTAAGGTTGTTTCTTCTTTTGCGGTTGCTATTATTAAGAGTTTTACCAGAGCATTTTTTTTAAATACACCCTTTAATACAACATTAGATGCAAGCGATTGCAAATCATGAAATTTAATAAAATTATCGATTCTATTTATAGTATCCAAGGAAACTTAAAAAAACTTAAATCAAAATAACTTAAAAATAGTGGCAAAGAACCTGTGATAAAATTAAATATTGTTTGAGAAACGACTAGCCCTTAAGATCCCATACGTTTAATAAGCAACTTTTAAAGTTGCTTGTACTTTAAACGTAAAACATAGCCAAACTTTTAGAATTATAAATCATTAAAAAACTTTTTAATAATAATGTACAGAAATCATAAATACACATTTTTATACATAAATTAACGGCCTAACAAGTAGTCAAAAACAGATTGCGTTACAGAAAATCTGAAGTTATTTATCTCATGGGATCACAAACAACGTCCCATACTATGTTTATACAATTATTGCAAACTTTATCATATTAGCTTTAACAACAGTTACCATATTGTTATTCTCTCGAGTGTACAAACGAGAAAATAAACCTAATAAAAACGATCAAACTAAAACATTTTATATCCTTAATTAGATCAGATTTAGTGCGTGGGTGTTATAGGAGATAAAATTTCATACTTTTCTGCTTCCTAATTTTATTTCCGGAAGCAGATCGAGCTGCGTAAAAAGGAAAACTCGACATCTTTCAGATTTAATCCATATTAGAGTATACTTCAAGTCACTTTTATGCTACAGTTTATAAAGAATTCTATCTAACTTGCAATTACTGCATTTCTTATATCACTAATTACTGCATTTAAACCTTGAAAACGGATGTATTAATGAGGAATAATATGGCTAATTATCGGTTTCTATGTAGCCACTTATGTATGTGTACCACTTATTTATAGGTCTGTTGACGAAGTGATTAATAGGAACAGATTAATAAGAATTAAACTTTTTAGCTAATTTCCCGATATTAATTGAGTCTGACTTTGTTATCGGGAAGTATCTAGCATTTTCCAAGTTTATCTAAAGTGATCTAGAGTTTTCTCATTAATTATAAGCGTAGTTGAAGTGTGATTAACTTTTCCTTTTTGTTGGCCTTTTTAGTACACTGTATGATAAATTGGCCTCTTGAATACGTAGCACAAAATGATACACATACGTACAGTGTGTTTCACTTTCACTGATTATTTATAATTGAATTAATTTCGAGTTTTTATAAGAAGTAGATTAGGAAAAGATTGTTTTGTATTTCGGCTTGAAAACAACGATGAAATCTTCTGTATGATTTTGCTTTACGACATCTTGTATTATATTTTTTCAGAAAAAGTATGTTATGAGTATGTTGCTGTCGAGAAACATAATACGTAATAATTTAAAGTCTGCAGTCTAATAACAATGTTTCCATAAAATGCGTTGTTTTCGAGTAAAATCTAATTTTCTGAACTACCGCAATATTAAACTTTCATCAAACAAGAATTACACAGCATATTTTCTTGATTATAATCAATTACAAATTTATGCAGAGATTTGGATTTATCTTACTCGAATGTAAATTTAGATGCTTGTAGTAGTTTCAGTAATCAAAGATTTATTTATACACTTACATATACAAATACTGTAGGTATACTAAACAGTCAATATTCCTGTCTAGTTACGTACAGAAATTAATTCTGAGCAACATTATTACGTGAAGATAATAATAATAAACCTGGAAGATTCGCTCCTTCCTGAAACCTATTTTTTTATGAAATTGGACAATAATCAAATACAAAATAATAAATCTTAATATAAAATTATTTTTTGCAATTCACTTTCAAATTATGACCAATTGTGAGTAATCAGACATTAATAAATATGTACTCTTTGTGTTCGGCTATAAACGATGTTTCACGCTCAATTTTTATCGTTTCCTATAGGTACGTCTCATTTTCATAAAATGGAAATGATAGGTCCTTTGTCAGAATTTTTTCTACGGAAAAATGGGCATATCACACCTCTTGTTTTAAAGGCACCGCTGTAATTACATGCGATATTTAAATGTGGTGTCCTTTATTGCTGGTCTGTCTGGTCTATCTACCACTTTCGACCCTCACTAAATAAATGTTTGTATTCTAAAATTCCCTAGATTTATTCGTATATTTGCATACTAAATTATATGCTGCATACTTAACAGCATAAATACTTGTACTTCAATTTGTGACACTGAAACAGATAATTAGTTTACTAGAGCTGATAGAATGGTTGTCTTTTAAACAGACTTTTAATTTCCGCTAGAATTAATAATAAAAATTCTATTCCAGATGCATTAAAATGATAGAACTTTTTCAGTATTCTGCCTCAACCTGGTTCAGAATTTAAACCAATTAAGCGTAAATTTATAATTTTACTGTAACAGCTTCATGTGAAGTGTAATAACGCTGTTAATTGAGTCTACATTTGATTTTAATTTAAATTGTTTAAAAAACGTATCAGGGGCAATTTCTGTTTGTAATTGGGTTACATGTACGTTTAACAACAATTTATATCTTAACATTGCAAAAAACTTATATTTATTTATGTACAGGGTGTTCATAATTAGCATCCACAAATCGATAGCATAAATTCCTAGTGACTAGACATTAGACAAGTATTTTCTCAAATGGAAGTTATAGTCGATTCATCTTAGTTGTAAATTTCTGAACCTTCACATTTGTGTGCAAACATGTTAACCTCGATTACATCGTTTTTATTTGTCCAAATATCAAACATCGAAGAAAAACACTTGCAACTTAACTGGCACCAGCTATACAGTACATTCTGTATAATTGCAAGTAAGTTTAGAAAATCTAGAAAGCAATACCCTACAATTTTTTTAATAAGATTTGACACATAACGACCCTAAAGTTAACATATTTGCACGCCACTTTGAAAGCCGATAACTCCGTAACTTTGCGCTAGTTTTTGTACGTTATCTTTTGAAATTAATCAAACTAAAACTATACAAAGTGTATGTGAAAAGTTCTAGATGGAAAAAATTAATTTATGGCAAATTGTAAATAATTGGAGATTGCTAGTTAAAAAAAGTTTGATGACGTCATTTGATGAATCAGCACAGCTTATAATTCTGATAATGGTATCAACTTTTTCCAAAAAACAATGAATTGTCCAGAAGATTAGATTATCCCAAATTTTTACAAGATTATCCTTTCCTCGTGCTCAAGGGCAATCCGTACTATTTGACACTCGTGTACAAAAGTAAATTTGGTTTCCCCAACCTCCACTAAATTATAAAGTAATGTAAGTTCTGTCTTAGTCCAATTGAATGAGCTGAAACGGAATAGAGAACAGCAATAAGATGAACAGATTAAACTGGTTTCAGCAGACTTTCTTGTTTTGTTACGTGTGTTAACGGTTGCTTTTCCGAGTTTTTCAATAAAGAAGTTGCAGATGCTAAATAAAATCTGTTAAACTACACTTTTTACTGTAATTAAAAATTAACGTGAACACGTTAGTTAACAAAGATTGCTAGTTAGGGACAATTTTAACTTTGTTATTCATCTATCAATAAATGACCAGGTCAGTAGTCCTGGAATTCGATATTTTTAGCATTAGTAAAACATGTTTTTGTTCTATATTATTTTTACGTATCTTCCTTTATATGAACAGCTTACAGAATTGAGAATTTAGTATATCAGATTAACAAACCGCATGCATTGGTATGGAAATAAGTATATGTACGAGGGCGGTTCAATAAGTACCCATGTTAGAAATGAAGACACAATTTTTTTCAAAAATTTTTTTTTTATTTTTTAACATAGCCTCCTTTTAAAAATATACACTTTTCCCAACGTTCCTGCCATTTTTTAACCCCCCCAAAAAAATAGGATTTGTCAAACTCTCCAAAATACGCCTCTATCTCGGCGATGACTTCCTCGTTTGAGCTAAATTTTTTTCCCGCAAGCCATTTCTTCATGTTAGGAAACAAGAAAAAGTCGCAGGGAGCCAGATCGGGTGAATACGGGGGGTGAGGTAGCAATTCATAACGCAATTCATGCAGTTTGGCGGTGACAACTCCGGATGAATGTGCTGGTGCGTTATCGTGGTGAAACAGCACCTTCTTTTTCGCCAAATGCGGCCGTGTCTCCTTCAATTTTTTGTCGAAGCTGTCTAATAACTCACTGTAGTATTGTCCAGTGATCGTTCTTCCTTTTTCTAAAAAATCCATGAGGATGACGCCGTTCGCATCCCAAAAAATCGTCGCCATGACCTTTCCGGCCGATGGAACCATCTTCGCCTTCTTTGGAGCAGATTCACCGGGAGAAATCCATTGTTTTGATTGTTGCTTAGTTTCTGGTGTGTAATGATGAATCCAGGTTTCATCAACGGTGACAACTCGACGCAAAAACTCCTTCGGATTTTGCTTAAATTGCTCCAAACACTGCTTCGAAGTTAACAGCCGCATGCGCTTGTTGTCCACCGTTAGTAATCGCGGCACCCATCGCGCCGACAATTTTTTCATCGCCGACTCATGTAAAATATTAATTGCCGTTCCGGTCGACACACCTACGGCCTCTGCTACTTCACGCACTTTCGTTCGTCGATCAGCGAGAATCATGTCGTGGACTTTTTGAATGATTTCCTCGGTAACCACGTCTGCCGGGCGTCCTGGTCGCTCCTCATCAAAAACGGATGTTCGTCCACTTTTAAATTCGTTGAACCAATATCTAACTGTGGTCATAGATGGCGAAGTGTCCCCATAAACAGCATCCAACTTTGCTTTTATCTCCTCGCATTTTTTCCCATCCAAAAACAGAAAACGAATTACCGAACGATACTGCTCTTTTTCCATCTTAGCTAAAATCACGAAACACGTCTTACTCAAATGGCTGTCAAATCCAAACTAACCTATCAATCAGTCTGCAATTTGTTATACCGTCGTTTGATAGATGGCAGCACACGATGATAACACCAACTTCCCTCAGGAACGCCTTCTGTCGTCAAACACGGGTACTTACTGAACCGCCCTCGTATAGATTTCAAGAAGACCGTAAACAGTTTATTGTTGTTATCTACGCCTCCGTGTATACCACAATTGTGTTTACGAGTTTCACATTGAGTTTAACCCCATGACATTTCTAACCACACAAACGTTTTAAATGAACTCTGTATTAGACGTTACAATACTTGAAGTTGTGAACAATCGATAATAAATAAGTGTTCTTTGTTTCTGTTTAATTTTACGCATATCTGAACTAAAAATGCTGTGTGTTCACAAAGCAGCTGAATCAGATTCATCGGTGTAACATAATACGGATGTTGATCATTGGATGTTACAAATCTTTTGTTAAAGTGGCAAGATGTAATTTTGTCAAATTAATTTCGTTTTCCATCTCGGATCAAAATATTTTATCAACTCTCAATACTAGAAGCTATACGTAATATATATGGTGTAGAAACAAACCACGAAACATAGAACAAATGTGAAATATGAGAAATGTGAGAAATGTGAATTTGTATAAAAAATATATAAGCTATATGGCTGTAACGAGCATGAGCAATGAGTAAAAAGCATTGAATGGCAAGTAGAAAAGTGGCTAAATATCCGGGAAATAAATTTAGAAAGTAAAGACAATCGTTCTGTTTAACTTCTTCGGATTACAAGCCACTAGACCATTCTGCATAAAGATAACTGCTCACCTAAGGAAAATAAATAATCAAATTTATGTATGTATTAACTTTGTATTAACGCGTTGTTAATGTAAAACAAAGATTATTATATGTACATTATAAAATGTATATTTAATATAGTGGGGAAATATAAACCGAAACTTATTTAATATCCACAGGGGGAGATAAAGTTGAACATTATACATACTAAAAACCAAATTAATAACATGTTGTTTACAAACATCTAAAAAGTTTGATGTACGAGTAAATTAAAATCTAAATGAAAATCAATTTTTATTCTATACCTAACAGATCAATAAGAAACTAACTTCACATGACTATATATATATAGGAAATTGACTTATAATTGATTGTAAACTTCTCAATTGGAGTAGTGAATAGACGTGTTAAAGCGATGCTTCCTCATGCATCAATTACACGTAGCAAGTTTGTCTTTGAAGCTTGGATATTGACAGACAAAACAACAGTAAGCAATAAAGCATGGTTAAAACGCCTTCAACTAATATGTTGTGTTCAATAATTAGACACCTGGGCCTTATTATCGCATTTAAGAATGTTATTTCCGAAAACAAGTATTAAACACATTGTACTGAAAAAAGGGAAAAACGTGCATGAATTAAACAATTATGTGGATTTTCGAATTCGAATTTTAAGTATTTCAAAGTATTTTTCTTATTTTCAATTTAGGCCAATAAAGGTTACAAACGTTTTCGTTTAGAATACAATTTTCTTTCAATTGGTGAAAAGACATTCAAAGTGTACCATTTGAAACAAGAATGCCTTTAACGATATTTGGAGAACGTAATGATACATTCTTCTTTTGTTTCTACCATTGTAATCAACTCGAAATAATACGCGAACTGGCTAATTTAACCAAATTCGAAGAGAGTAAGCAATAACAAGGCATTTAAATATTGAAATAGTATTTATAGAACTACACCCTTTCATAAACATAAAATATAAACTTGTCCTTTATTTCCAAAACAAAACGTGTTTCAGATTCTACAAAACCGCAATTAGAAGCATGCTGCAATTTTATTTAAAACTAATTGGTAACCCCCAATTTGTTTGGGTCGTTTGATAAGATATTCCTTAATATAGTAAAAAGCGACATCTGCTGTTTATTTCTAGTTCCCTCTTTAAATAAATACTACGTTAAACAACACGAAACAGCTATAAAACAATTTAATGCCTTCATCGTGTTGTAAATCAAATTTATATTTTGTAAGTTACAAAATATAACAACGCTGTATCAAAATTTATTATAATGTAGGTTGCCTACTCAGTAGGTACCCATAAAACAATGTAAAATTGCTTTTTTTATATTAAAAACAAAAAAGGAAGTAATTCTATTAGTCTAGATTTCTAGAACATCACATTTAAATATAATTATTCATTTTTTTTCTCTTCGTTAATCATAACTTCATTTCCAACAACGTTCAGGAATGTAATGAAGTATTTAGAGACAGTTTAATCCAATCAAAGTTTATGTATATATTTACTACGTATGTAAATGTGTTTCTCGAATTTAATTAATTTCAAGTTGTAGTTCAATAACGTTTTCATACTAACAAAAACAAGAATAAAAGTTTGTGATTCAAAATTATTCAGCAACAGTTACGAAAGTAACTCAGGAGTGAGCGAAAGATTAATTAAATTGTACTGAGTGTTTATTAAATTAGAGTTGTATCAGATCCAACCACACGGGGTTTTCAATTTTGATTTTTAATAGAGATTGCAACTATATAGGGGTGTAGGTAAACCTGATCATTTTGGGATTATGCAGTTTTTTGTTGTAAAATTTTTCCAGACTTCTCGATTTGTACTGGTTTTAATCAAAGTTGTATGGTGTTTTACTTTCACACAAATAAACCTTGGTATTTGTTCTTTAGAAGCAATGCAATTATTGAAGTTTCAATTAGACAGTTATATTATCTAATTAATCGTAATTTTTGTGGAGTCATTTAAACGAATACTACTTTATATCTGTAGTAACTTGAAAGAGCATAATTCTAGCTTTGTATTGCAGGTTTCACATCACAGGTCACTTGTACAGAAGAGAAATGGATAGTTCAAGGAAGGTGATGTGTGGTATCAAACAGAAGATGATTCTTTACTGTCTTAAATTGTAATGACACATACGAGTACATAAGATGTGGTTTAGAAAATTCAAGAAAATTACAATTTTTGTTTCTCGATTATTTCATATAATCATCTATAACTTTAACAATTATTTTTAAATATTGGTAGTGCGTAGATGTGTTCAGACGTTGCGTTGGTTGTAATTCCTCCATGTCTCTGTCCCTTCCTCCCTCTGGAGGTTCTGGTGCCTTTTCGGGGCTGGTTCGTGCCCTCTATTCTGACGGACATCCATAACTTCAGAAGAAGTGCTTAATTATTGCTCTCCTGAAGGTCTGCTTACTGAACGCCTTCCAAGACAAAACGTTAGTAAGTTTGTGGTCTCCAACGTTCCCTACAGTCACAGGCGTCTGAGTTCCACTCGTATGTGGGTATGAACGTGAAAAACCAAATGTATCAACCAACACCAACAGCGTCAAAGCTGTACACCACTTCCTCATCCGCAGCAATGTATTGCAGTGTATTATATCACAGTCGATGTCATTTTCTAGCCTTCTACCAAGTAAGCCACTTTTTTTATTCCAATTAATCTTTGTCTTTTTCACCACTGACAATTCCCTCGGAGGTCTTCTTCTACCTAGTCGACACCTAATCCACCGAAAACAACACCAGGCTCACTTCCACCACTCCAGTCGGGTCCCGCACCACAGCCCAAACAACGCCGGCAGCCACAGAAAACAACACCTCTTACACTTCAGACACCAACAAGTTAAAACTTCCTTTGCTCCTCGAAATGGGAGCAAGTGTATGCAACTGATCAGTCCAAACATCATCCGTATATTGTTCTTTGTTGCGATTTTTTATTGTTTATTCCTGTAGTTTCAAACACCATCTAGGAATTCTTCTTATTTTAAAATATTTCTGTCTTATGTATTACTTTAAAGTGTTCTTTACCAAGTTTTTCCTAATGGTCGCACCATAGTCACCAAAGGACCAAGTCTGCATTATAGCACTTTTTACAACTCCCTCCATTCTTAGTTGGAATTAACTTTGAGAAAAACCATTTTTGAATAAGTTCGAACGTAGAGCTATTTGATCAGAAACCTCGATTGCAATGAGAATATTGTGAGTTGCATAAAAGTTAATAATTTCAGGTTTGGGCGTGCGTCCAACTAGATTACCTTAGTATATCTCGTTTTCATACTATTCTCATTACCTTTTAAACAAAATTAAGTTGTCTGGTTAACTAACCAACAAAAGCAGAATTTTTATTTTCAATGGTAATCTGACTACACCTTTAAAATAATTTATAATTAAAGTTCAAAACAAATTCTGAAAACTATTGTGTCATAATTATGTTATCTCGTGAACCTGACTCAAGAAGTGGCTATGGATACAATTGTTCTATCAATGATTACTATGATAAGAGGTGGGAATACCGACCCTAAAACTGTTTCCATCTTAAGTAAATAATAGCGTAATAATAAAATAAGTGCAGAAAACTTTTACCACCTATTATTTTAAAGATAATAAATAACAGAATCGATGAAGCTCTTACTTCTAAGCTGTCTGATAATTTGGTTTTATTCAAAAACGACGAATTGTTTAAAAAAAGGATATAAAAGCAAATTTTCTTGACAATCATTCGTTTTCACCGGTGCCCTAACTTCTTTAAGTCTTTGTCTATATGAGAATATTGACAGATTTTGTAAAACAATAAATGCACGTACATTATTGTCCATTCATTTTTTCTTCCTTGAATGCCATGTCCTTTACAGTACGTAAGTGATTGTACTGTACTGGTTCAATCAAACCCGAATCGCTTAGTCCGCAGTTTTCTCACAAAATTAGTTGAAGCACGACTAGATCTCAATGTACCACACATTATCTCCGAGGACAAAAAAAAGAACAAGATTTTTCTACATCTTGAAAGAAAGTATCACGCATTTATTTGCAATTACGTAAGGTAGTTTTACCACACGTAAAGTGTTTGTGGTTGTTGTTCAGAACAACGTTCAGTAGCATTTATCTCAATTATTGTTGACAGTTGTTAAATTGCTGATGGTTTACACTGGGAGAAATAGAAGATTATTGATTGTAATTCTTATTCCAAAAATAGTCGGTCCTCAGTATTTTTGCTGTTTTCCAACAATTCTTCACTGTAACTCGCCGCTACTGCTGTCGTTTTCAAAACTCCATGGTGTTTTCATAACTTAACCTCTTTACATCTGCATTAGCGAGCAACCTTATTGACATCTTGGAATTTCTTATAGATAGACATGTAGACAACTTGAGTACTAAAGTACCAACTGATGTCTTGATACTGAAATTAGACGTGTTTTATACTTAAAAAAAACATAAAGCTATCATTTACTTTTTTATTAGACACGTCTTACAATTTAATAAAACTTTTGCAATAGGTTCCGCTAAAGATATAACTTGTCATTGAATAGGTCGATGCTTTTTGAGTAGTTGGTATCAAACTAATACTGTCCAAAATAGTCTAATTCCAAAAAACTCACTAAAATCATTGTAGACATTGCTTGTAGCTTTTATTTAAGCCGTAAACCTTCCAAGCGAAACCATGGCAATAAATTTTGTATAACTAACTGTCCCAACATGCACTGTAATAAAATCATGCTATCAAAATTTCAGACCCTCAGTTTTTAAAGCTGAAGGATTTGACAAGAGCTTACCGAAATACAGTTGCGTATAATTATATGTAATCAGTAAATATAAATTCAAACCATTAAAAAGTGTCAATATCTAGTAGATCTCCAATTTAGATTAATTTGCACTTATTAGAATATTGTCGTGCTTAACCAAAGAAGTAAGTAAAAATATTTTTTTTACATTCCGTTGTATATTATCTGAAAGTACAACCTATAAGGCAGACTCTTTTATATAATTTAGACAGTTAGTGAATAAATCTGTCTAAAAAGGATATGAAAGGCCTACAGAGATGTATAAAGGTGTTCAAAGAGAAAAGAATAACTAACATTCTAAAGCCGAACGTGCATACAACAGAGTCTCCGATTTCTTAAGGGTTTACTTGAATAACAGCATTTACCTTTGATAATAATACACTCCATGACTTATTCCAAGATTATACTAAATACATAAAATTTAACCTACGCAAATTTTGTTAATATTGACTTATCTAATTTAGTGTTCCTTCAATGTATAAAAACTTATCAAATCTGAGAATCCATTATCTAAAGTGAAATGATGATTAATTTAACAAAATTAATAATAAATGTCATTTTGAATTGATGTCACCATACATTTTATCAATTTAGGCTTTCCTTTTACATTTACAGTTTTGCACTAAAAGGATTTCTAAGAAATACAACATGTATTCTATGAATTTCCTAAAAACGAGCCTTTAAACGAGACCCTAAATTTTAATTATTTAGTAACACGCCGTTTCAAGCAATAAAAGGGAAATCGTTATAGTTAAGTATGCGTTTCGTTAAAAAAAAACCTAACGCTCCCATTAGACAGTTACGTTGTAAAGGTGTGCAAATGATGTTTTTAATTGTCTTTTAGAAACTAACAATTTTGAAGGCAAAAAACTTATTACCAAGTGTACTGTATTATTTATATTATTTAGTAGCTTTAACGGTTGTTGGTTATCTAGAAACAAACAGAAGCCCTTTATATTTAGTTCCCAATAGACAGAGCAATTTCATCCCAATCAACAAGATTAAGGGCGCGTTCCTTATCACTTGATTGTATACTTTATTTACGCCTTAAAGGCACTAAAGAAAATAAAAAAGATATTAGAAAACTGTAAAGTGGAGTGAGTCCCTTTTTATTTGTTTTATTCCTTTTGTAACGACCCGGTACTAAAATAAAACTACAGAATAGAAATAAACTTGAACTTCACTAGTGTTTGAAGTAGTGTTTATTACGTCGAATTGTTTGCTAATACGTGCGTTTGTATTGACAAATCTTTCTAATGAAATACAAATAAATCTTGACATTGAATTCTATTTACTTCTTGTTAGTTGAACTTGGAGTATCACCCACTATTTATCTTAGTTGTTTTAATATTTAAATAAGGTTGTTTTTTATATTTTTAAATTACAAGGTAAAGTTAGATATTTCAGATTTCTCGGCGTCTTTTGAAAAAGGTCTGGCAAAAAGAAAATCTAATGTAGAAATTCTTATCTGCACATGCAAAAAAGACAATTTTAATATAAGATGGAATATCTTATTTTTTCACCTCTGCCTTTTTAGACATAGAGAGAGCTGATAAATAAATGTGCGCTAACATCAAAAGTGGGGTGTAACATTATAAATGAAATTGACTTGTATCTTATACTAGGGTCTTCTCGTTGATGCTTATTTGATATAAACCTAATTTGAATAAAATTCTGAAAAGGACGCTAATGTAAATACGAAAGCTATGAAAGCAGCAGTTGTTAATTATTACAGTAAACGTGCTAGATTTATTGATGATGCTAACTAGAAATACAGAAAGTCAAATACAAGAGAAAAAAGATTGTGATAAAAATAAATGTTGAAACTTTTTAATTTATTTAAAGCTTGAGTGCCAGAAACTGCTACATACATCGATTGGTGCTTTCAACACACATCATCTATACTAAAATACAGTGTTTCATAAAGTATGCATTATGCGTCATATAGGATATTTTCATTTCTCAAAAAAGACTTCTTCATTATTAGATTTTCCTAATTGCTCCCCAGGACTATCAGCCTCAACCACAACCGATGTATCATCAGTAAAGAGAGCTTCACAGCTCTCAAGTTAAATGGTTTAGCAAATTAAATAACTGTATAAAGATTAATAGGCGGAGAACTGAACCTTGAGGAACACCAAGATTAAAATCAGCGTGTATATTATCATGTAGACTCAATTTTTTAATTCAGATAGAAACTCATGAAATTTATTTATCAGGAAAGCTGAGATTTATACAACCCAAGCCTTACTCATAGAATCTCAACTTCATGTGAAAAGAGCTAGTTAAATTCTGTCATTCTAATTGATTTAGCTAAATCAACAATCATTAAAGGACTGATGCACTATGGTATAAAAGAGATTCTTTTGGACTTAATTTAATTGAATCTGTTTTAAAGAATCATTAACTAAAAGTACATTATTAAGGCAAAGCTAGTGAATTCTTCTTTCTGTCACAAGAGGAGTACCACAGAGTTCGATGGTAGGACCTGTTTGTTTTTTGAATGAACGTAAATGATCTTAAGATTATTACTTATCGAAATATAAAAATTTCCTAGTTAATATGAAAACGTCTTTTAAAGCTCCTAGTCTTAGTAAAGAAGTCTACTGAAGATAAAATTGGTTCAAATAAGATAACAAAAATTTAATTTTGGGAAAAATCGACGCATACGTTGATAAAAGATAAACAGCATCTGATGGAAATCATTAAAACAACTAAAGGCGACATTCTCACGACTTGCTTCTTTGATTTATTAACTACTTAGCTATTTTCGACGTTTATAAATAGAAGATCTTAGATGTTTTCAAGTTCGTCACTCAAACACATGAAATACTCTTCAATTAAATACACAGCAATAAATAAGTAAAAAGCGAATAATCGATTTTAGTCAAACTAGTGTATATATAAATGAAAAAGCTTTTAACATAAAAGAAACGTAAAAAATTCATTCTCGGTCGAGAAGCGTCAAGTCGGATGAAAATCTATGACAATTTTAAAACTCATTTTGCTTTTAGGTCTATAAAAAGCATTAAGTACGTTTTCTCAAGGTACACAACAAATGGGAAATAAAATTCAGAAAATTGTATGTAAGTATATTATGCAAATGTAGAAAAAATACACGTTAGGTAAACAATCCATCTTTCGGATATTCATACCTTTGAATCGAGATAAAGAAAAACGAAAACTTTAAGTTTAAATCTGTTTGAATCTAACAAAGTAATTTGAAGAGATATGTACAGATATAAACATAAATGATACACTGCTTTTTCCGATATAGATAGTAAAGATATTACAGAAGATCCTTCTTGATAACACCATTAGTAGGCATCTATAGATATCCTTGGAAATCATTGAGACATCTTACTAAAAAATATAATTTTGCAAACAACGATTTTATAGCAAAGTTGTTATTTATTATTGTTATTAGCCGCATCTTTCCTGTGTATAGTATAAATACTCTTTTTGATATTACTGAGCAATCTTTAGTACTTCCATTCAAAAGTCCAAGATTGATTAGCCTTGCAAAAATCTTCCGTAGATTTTCTTAACAAAGAGACATATACCGGAACAGTAAATACATATATCTGGTTACTTCTTACCCTACGTTTGCCTCCAACGTCTTTAAAATTACTATTTGTGGTTAAAGAAGTATCTCTGAGCTCTTAAAGTGAATCATTTCCACTTTCCTGTTTTGTTTTTAGAAATAAATTTTTACAGCCACACCAGTCAGCTAGTCTGTCCGCATATTGTTTCAGAAGCATATAAAATTAGCAATGAGCTGATACCTTGGGCCAAGTTTTAAATTCGATTTGACAGTGAAAAATCTCAGAAAAACAGTCACTTGTCGATCTCTTGTCCTAAACGATGGGATTGAATGAATTAACGCTTTTTTGGAACAGGTACTTCTATAGTAGACATAAAGATCTGGACGTGTAATTGCATAGTATATACGAAAAGCATTTGTTTTTATTAAGACCGTCTTTACAAGAAAAGGTGTATTGGAATGGACTAGACTAAAAGGCGTTTTCGGAAATTCAACCTGGTCAAGCATCTGACGTCAGCAGGTTGGTGATACCCACATTTTCCGAACAATTTTTATGTTTTCTCATTATTTAAATTGATGAGCAACAACCATAATATTCTCTCCGTCATCTTCAGAGTCACCAGAGAAAAGGATACTAGCAGCAATAGCTACAATTTTTTGTTTTGAATCCATGCTGAAACAATTACGCGAAAAGATTCCTTGATATTCTTGAATCTTGAACTTTCTACCCTCACAAACGTCACAATTTACTACTAACCTATTCAACCCTACTCGTCGACCAGGGTTACTTTAAACTGACCGGGTATGCACCCTGGTTACAGTCCTGTAGTTTTCCGAATGCTGAGTAGCGAAGTAGATATTAAAAACAATATAACCTTCTTTAGTATTATCTCGTTTTTGATCAGGTTTTAAGAAAATTGATTATATCGAGTTATTACGTGGTGTAGATTTTTTTGCCTTTACTGAATAAAATTTGTTATGACCGCCAACTGAAACTACTGCAGTCATGGGTGCAGCTGGATTAAATATTGGAAAAGATAAAACATTATTAAGGTAGGTTTCTTGCGAAACGTGTTAGTTTTCAATGCGATTTGTGTTTATCCAAAAAACATGCTTTCAATTCTCAAGTAAGGTAAGTTTAGATTGTGTTAGGAAACTTTCAAGTTTTGTTTTCATTCTTAAAAACTGCTTCTGGTGAACTTTAGTTTAAAAGAAATTTAAAGGCTTTCCATTTTGGTATCCATTAATAAATTAGTTCAATAGAGTAAAAGAAAGAAAGTATCAAATTTAAAAATTTACATTTTTTGCGGCTATCTTCCCTTTGAAGTATACTACAAAAATATACTTAACTTTATTTTTTTCTCAGAAAAGTTATTTGTTATTTCTAACTTAGTATTACATTTTTATAAAATTGGTTTATAAAAGCTGTGCTGTATTTCACGGGTTTAAAAGTTTTTCGAGAACTTATTTCTGAAAGGTGCACACGGTTCAAGAATAATTTTATTCTGAACTAAACTCACAGCATCAAACTTTATAATTTTTTAAATCAATACTTTTTCATGCTGTTTTCTACTCTTCTAATATACATACTATTTCAGAAACTTGGCATTTTTGAAAACTGTCATTTTCAAACACCATCAATTTATAGGTATTTTTAATTACTACGTGCTTGATACATATTTTTAAAACACCCTGTAGTAGTAGTAGTAGTAGTTGCAAAATTATAAACGTTTATTACTAAAATACTGTGTATAATAAAATTTCAAAATTGTATAAATGATATAGGCCGTGACACTACAGTGCAGAATACTGCTATGTCTTTAATTATTTCCTCATAGGTAAACACCAGCACTGCGAGTTTAAGTTTAGTCGGCCTACCATTGCTTTTTTTTGCTAATTCATTAACTATCTACTATTAGCAAATTAAAATATTGATAGAATTTCTTTCCCAAGTGTATTTAGATATTATAATAAAGGAATGAGCATCAGATTTGTTTCTTAATGCTTACTAAGTAGTGCTGTAAACTTAATGATACTTCGGTTCCAGATTACACCCTATATCTTAATTAATATACGTTCGTATGCTTGCATGAATTTTCGACACTAAATAAACTGAACGTATTATGTATTTAATTGACTAGGGCAAACTAATAAGTGGATTGAGAACTAATATGCTTCTCTTTCATAAATGATTCTAGATGAATGAGCATTGTACCTAAATTAGATGTGGAAGGAACTCATTATAAGTAGATATTAGAGACTATTTTACTTCATTAAGACTAAATCTTTGTCGCAGTCAAAGTTTTATCTGATACAATTAATTTTAAGCGACTCTATTATTTAGAACGCTACTAATTTCACGTACAAATTACATATTCAAGGGGAAATATTAGATTTATTATCATCACCTCTATTGTTATTATTGTAATAAATTATGCCAAGGACAAATACAAATATGTGCAGTCTTGACGAGATCTACCCAGTGGTTATTCTATTTAATCGAAAGATGTTATCTTTTATGTCACAAAATAATAAAAGTAAGAATTTACGAAACCTTTAGGTAGGTTGGTAGGTTATAAGCATAAATGCACCAGCATTAAAAGAATTTCAATTTAGAATTTCGATATTTGAAGGAATTGGGTTGTATTACCCGTCTGCGTTACATACGGTATAAAAGTTTAAAATAAGATAATAGTGTGATGAGGAGTTGTAAGCATGCCGTTATATCTGGTATTTTACGAGCAAACATGTAATTCGAATCTTTTGGTAGTAGAGAATTACTGACTTAAGAAATGATCTCTTGCTTCACAGATTTATCTGTCACTTTGGCACAATTCTCCGACACAAATTCTTGTGACTAGAAACTAGAAACCTAATTCAAACAAGACCGGGGTGAGCCTTTGCAGACACCTGCACGTCAAAAAGGTTTGTGTCATGGATATGTAACAAAAAGTTGTCTTGGAATTATTCAACACTAACGCGCCACTTTCAAAAATTTAACTTGTTTTTCTTGCTTTGATCTTTCTTTGTGGTTAAGTTTTGAATTTTTTCAAAGTTACTGAATGAAGCTGGTGGTAGAATACAACCGCAGAAGTGCACTTGATGCTATTTTGTCAAAAATTAGTTGACGTATCTACAGGCAGTTTTCTTCTCGCAAGACCCTGCCAGGTAGATTTTGAGAACATTTTTGAAAACACCTTACTTGTCCTCGAATAGCTCATACCACAGAACTTTAACATCCAAAATTATAGTTTGTATAAGCTTCACAAAGGCCATGTATTTATATTCTACTTTATATGACACCAAAATATTTTTTTGACTCCTAGTCAGAAACCTTTTTGTATACATCTTCAGATCTATAATCTGTTATTATTTCGCTTCTTCGCCAACACTTCGAACTATCTCTAAGTCTAGGTCTGGGGCAATACCAACTATAGGAAAGATTGTAGAAAAAGTGCTGCGGGAGTAATTACTATATTTCTTTAAAGAATATCGCCTTTTAGATTCTAGTTTGACTTTAAACCAAAAAAGTACCAAGTTTGGCTATAAATCACCTATTAAGTTATATATATTATAGAGGTTGCACTTTCTATGACTTATCAAAGACCTTTGATTGTGTGCAGCTCTCTATACCATTAACGAAACTTTAAGTTCTAAGAACCAGGAATGGATTTTTGCGGTTTATGCAGTATTATCTGGAAGGATGTCGACAACGAACAACCTCTACCGGTAAACCGTTGACTTCTTTGGACGCGGGTTGTGAGGTGCCGCAGGGATCTGGTCTTGGTTCCCTGTTATTTTTAGCACACATAAATTACCATCCTAAATGTATTCCTGACGCACAGTTTGTCTTATATGAAAACGATACTACGATTGTCTATCTGCATTCAGAGATTAATAATATGATGCAAGAGAGCACACAATCAAAGGCATCTGAATGGTTTGCAGCAAACAAACTAACCGACGATAAAGCAAATAAAGTGATTTTTACTATACGATCATTAGATAATCCTATAAATTCAGATTTAGTAAAGTTTCTGGAGGTTTTATTGGCACCAAATATAAATTGCGTGCAGCCATGTTAACTTTTGGCTGTTTAGGGTTTTCTAGCAATAACAATATTAAAGTATCTTTTTACAGTCAAAACACTAAAAGTAACAAAACAAAAATATAGCTGCATAATTGCAACTGTTTTAACTTAATTATTACAAACAGAAAAATTACAAAAAGAATTAGGAATGTTAATAACTTCTAATGAGGAAGTTTTCGTCAAAATGGTATTAGAATTTTCTGATGTAGAACTACATGGTGTATATTATGCGCCATATTTAAAACGCCCTGTATATTATAATATGTAATCAATTGTAAGCTACATGATAAACATAGATATTTTTTAATTAAATGGTATTGGTTGCAAAACTGAACCCTATATTATACTATAATTGATTCCCCAAAAGCTTATCAGTAAATTTTAGAATTTCTATAACTACCTGCACCTTATAAAATCTAATTTTGTGTTTTTTTAAAACACGTTGAATCCTCCTTATGTTCTTAACTTTAAATTAAAATTGAGGTTACAACAGTTATGTACACAAACAGTACTTTCAAACAATTAAAATTTCAATTAATTATGTAAATAAAGATTTTAATAGAACAAAAGGGCTTGCAACACCTTTATGTTGTCGCACTTGAAAAGGTACTAAAGTGTAAAGAGATTTAAGTCTAACCCGCATATATTTAATTAAATAAACACTGAAAGTAGATGAAGTTATTATATTCATTTACATGAAAATAATAACCCTTCCAATTTACACATGTTTAAATCTTAAAGCGGAAAATGTTTGAATAACCAAGTATTGAAGGGCTTTTGAATTTTCCACGTAATTTTACCGTGGGTAAAATAAATTCAATCGTATAGTTTCATGAATGACTTTCGCAAAATCAACAGATTCTCATTTGAATCGGCTTTTTGTTTGAATTATTCACTTTTGTCGAAAACGCATTTGGTTTAGTTAGTACAATTAGCAACATTAAATTAAACATTGCTGTTTAGTTTTTGAAAGGATCAATTCACAAACGAACATCGCATAACAACACTAAAAAGTATTAAATTCTATGATACGTTTAAAATTTACAAGTATTATTATTACTAAAACCGGCAGGGACTTTTTAAAATAAACCAGAAATTTCAAAATATTATTAAATATTAATCTACAGTTGATGCAAAAAGTAAATTGACAGATAAATATTAAAATTAAAAGACTACACCTTTCGAGTTCTTCTTCACATGAAATTCTTTCTGGTATGAAGCGAAATTGAAATTTTGATTAGTTGTTCCGAATGATAAATTCTCAAAATAAATCTTGTTTATTCTGACATCCTTTCAAAATCTAATAGCTTCGTTGTGTTCACTGCCAAAACAGAAGACCTCTTGTAGCAAATGTGTTCACTGTATATACCAGTCTTGCAAATTTTATTTTCCGTTAAGTTATTCGGATTGGATTTTTTTGAAGTTTCCGTCAAGTTCTTAGACCTTTGTGAAGAGTCTTTTATTTTATTTAATTTCATTTTTAACGTGTCAACTTATTAGAATATCTGTGTCTTAATCAACTGCGTTGTTTCTTTATTTATTCGGTTAGAAACTTAAACCAATGAGGAAATTTATATCTTACCCTAAACAATGGGAGAAAATTTAGGACAATTGACTGCGATTACAATTACTGATTTTATGTGAGACATGAAACGATAGTAATAAGTGCAAAATATGTTGTTTGTTTTTGCAAACCATACGAAGAAGATGGAAAAATTTCAATAATTTATTAGCAACTGAGTGAAAGAATTATCTACATATCAAAGAAGTGAAGTAGGCTTTTTTAAAGCATGTCAGAAATATGTATGAAACTTGCTTTACAGGAGAATGTTTTCAGACCTAGGGCTCAAAATAGCCACTAGGGCGTACGTACGTACACTAATCAGATCGTAAAATTCTACTTTACGCCCGTTCATGCAAAAATAATATTTCAACAAAACATCTGCCAAGTGAAAAGAAATTAAAACTGCTTATAAGATGAAGCTAAACGCTTCTCTGTCAATAGTAGTTATGCTATTGTAGTTATTGTAGGTTACAATTTTTGTAAAATTCGAAAATGGCAAATGTCTCCTGGTATTTTCATTTATTTTTTTAACTCTTTACGAAATTTTTATTTCAATGCCTTTAAAGAGTAGTTACATTACAGTTAAATGTGAATTTTTTTTCAAATCTCAAATTCTTTCCTTTTGGCGGATGGCCAATCTTTAAAAGTCATTATTTATTTTCTCGACTAATTACCAGCGTTTACGCCATTATTTGTATAGTACTCAGAAATTGTTTTAAGTAACAGATACAATTTTTCATGAAATAATGTTTTTATCTAGATAAGCAAAGTTTGAATCTCGCTGTTTCTTTTGTTCTCTCAACTAAACAGTGCTGTGCGAGGGGGAACAACAGTGGTAAGAAAATCAAGAAAAGCAAGACAGCTTAGAAAATAGTCGGACTCGGTGCACATATATAGAATTATTTAGTTACTAATAATGCTCAAGGATGATGCATTTAAATGCACTCATTAAAAAAAGGCTTTTTTTCTGAAAATTATATTTTCCTAACCGGTAACAAACGAAAACACTGATACAGTGTGTCCCAATTTCGATTCTCACTATTGGGATCTCGGAAATTGTAAGAGATATGAAGTCGGTTAAATTAGAAAGTTTTAGCTATTTTAGAGATCCGTTTACTTATGCTTTTGTTTTTTCAAAAAATTTCACGGCTTACTAGATATTTGCTAAAAACGAAATTATTTTATTTGTTTAAGTGAAATATCTTAGGAACGAGCACAGATAGAAAACAACAGCAAAGAGAGTGTTTTAGAGAATTTACTCCGAAACACAAAACAATTATTTTCGCAATTGTCTTTTATTTTATTTCGGCGGTGAAACGTAAATCCAATTTTTTTCTAATGGAACACCTACTTGATTTCCATAATACTAAACACACGCCTTAAATTGAATGAGCAAATTTTTAAACTAACCAAACTGGCGTAATTATTACAGTTTTGTCGATTCTTTGCAAATAAATAGTAGTAGGTATATTATATAATAAAAAATTAAAAACGTTTTTTGTTTTTTGTAAGGATGTTTGAAACAAGAAATGAGGTCAAGTCGAGTTTGAATTGTAAAATAAAAAAGAAAAACCGATTGCGCAATGCATGTACCATACATAGATGTTTTTGCACATCAGTACACTTTGGAAAGTTAGGGATGACCGACTGCAACTTCCAAACATTCTGAATACGGTGGTACTTATTCCAATAAAAATATAAAAGTTTTAATAACCGTTGAAGGTTAATCTATACATTTATTACCTGTGTGCAAGATTTTTCCCGGGCTCTTTCAGATTTTTATCTATGACTGGAATTTGCTTTATTTGTTATTGTTAGTGTTCTTTTTAGTTCTCATTCTTTTTTGGTTCTGCTACATCAAATTGATGATTATATTCACTTGCCACTTATCGAGGCTCCATAACTAAATAAACACAACAATTGCTTCAGATTGACCAATCTTTTGCATCTGCAGGTTCACTTAATATTTGCATAGTGGTGGGTGAATGACGTGTTTAGGCTCGCTGCACATTGAAATCCATACCGCATGTAACCAAGAGTCACAAGAGGCGAAATCTACGTTTTTATTCTGTATCCCGTATATTGGGAACTTGGAACGCATTGTCCATGAGTGTGAAACACACTACATATCTGACAGAACTGTGGTCGCTTCAAAGTTTTCTAC
>VTPC01001469.1:71432-113126 GCA_011009095.1 Ignelater luminosus | reverse complement strand
ATATATATATTATGAATATTTAAATATCCATATATAATTACATATATTTAAAAAACCGTAAATTTCATCCAATGTTTTACAGTTTCCAGTATAGCCAATTGTACTGCTTGATTATTGTGGCAGTTTATCAAATTTTAAAAGCATATTAGTTATTTACATGGACAACAAAAGAAGTTAAAATTCTTTTAAAAAATAGCACGATTCTAGACAGTTTGATAGTTGAAATAGGAAGTAAATTAGAATGCATGGAAGATAAAAGTTAGGAAATAAATTTTAATTGGGTGAAGATACACATCGACATTGAGGTAAACGAGCTAGCGATTAAAGAAGCAACTCGGACTCCAGAAGAAAAGCTGATATACAGAAAGTTTTCCAAAAGTGCAGTCATCAGAAAGACCAGAGGAATTGTAACATCAATGTGCAAAGTCACAATAAACATAACATTAACATTATTGGTTGTACAACCCAATCATCAAAAATAGTTGAAATCTAACCAGTGTACAAAAATAATAGTTGTACTTCAAGCGAGTGTTCGAGATACGCAAAAAAGAAGACCCAACAATCAAGTTGTTGATAAAATCAACAATAACCATTTTTTTGAGATTCCGTACCGATGTGAATTCACCATATTCTTACATAAGGCACCCTCAAACACTTTTAAGGATGCCCAGATTTCATAATAGTTCAGTTAGCAAAAGCTAATTAAATAACGACTGTATTGCAGTGCGATGTTCTTTGATGACCCAAGGCTCTAGTGATCTTTATAGCCTTTATATAGTCTTTACAGCCGTGATCTGATCAAGCTTGACGTTTTTTTTTTGAAAATGTTTTATAAACGAAGATAATTTGCTTTATAAAAGAAACAAAGAAAATTGGAATAAAGATTTAGAAGCAGTGGGAGAAGACAATGCTCCACCCGCTGTCTTTAAGCAAGGCTTGCAACGATAGAATAGAAATAATCAGGCACTATACAGAATATACCAGGGCTTATTCATAAGATCACTTTGAAAACAAGAGAAGTTAAAAACTTTCAAGAAACTTTGTTCATCGATCGTGTAGTGATTACTTTTTAACTATCGTTATCTTTTATTAAATCTATTACTCTGAGTACTATACTTCTCTGTCCATGTCCCATTTTGAATGTCTGATACACCTTTCTGTAGTTTAAGGTCTAGTAATGTAGTCACTATAGCTGCAATTTTTCTCATCTTCTTTGGATAGCAAAAATATAAGACGTTTTAGTGTTGGACACATTGACTGATGTTTGCTCAAAGATGTTCCATTGATTAATGACCGTGGTATCTGACTAGACACTAAAGCAAAAAGTTATGTGCATGATTTCATTTTAACACCTCGCCGAGATATTAATAAAACAAGGAGTCTTAAGCTTAGCTTTGACACACTGTACGAAAACGGTGTACTTTAAAACCTAGGCTTATAGAGGATATCTGCTGTTCTTCCGTTCATTTCAGAGACATCTTGTATGTATTTACTATAAAGATGCAGAGACCTGAAGATGAAGCATAATAGTGTAACACCTTTTTGTATAAAACATTTTCTTGGATCATTTTCTCAATTTGTATTGTACTGTATTATAAAATATTCAAGACGCTTTCATTGTTTTTATGAACTAATACCGAGTGGATATAAAAGATGTGTCTTGTTTTTGGTCACTTATATTCATAATAGTAAGAAATAAGTGTTCAAAAGAAAAATTATTTATTGATAAAAACAATCGAATCATCGAATACTAAAAATATACAACACAAAATGTTTTTCCAAGAATAAATCATTTACAACTGTTATCCAGGTCTTTTTGTTATTAACCTCTAGTTCTAACTGCCACTAAGAATTGTTCCTATTATTTACCGAGGAACTTCATAAAAATTGTTTTACCAGCCTAATCCTTCTTTCGGTCATAAATTTTAATCAAAGCTAAATCTACCTTATTTTAGTAAAATGAAGAGCCTTTACAAAAACTAATTTAAGAACATTTTTTAATTCTTTGACTAAAGAAATGTGAACTTTCTTTCTCATGGCTTGACCACAAGTGAAGATATTTCTCCTCAAAATAGGGCGCATTTTTTTGTAGCCAACTGGTAATTTCTTATTTTATGTTACCAAAAGCTTCTTCAGAATCCACTACTACAGAATAATGTCAATATTTGTTTTGCAATGTCTTTATACAGTCTCGTCAAAAGTGATTCTCAAGGTAGTAAATTAGATCGCCATTGTAAGTAGACGGTATACTACAAAAGCATAGCTAAAGTGGGTTTTAAAATTATCATGTCGTAGTAGTTACAGTTACCACAGTTAATAATATCTTTTAATAATAATAATAAATGCAGGACAGCCGTGTGGCCGACTGTTGATAACTGACGACGTCACGGACACTCGATGATTCTGTAAGGCCTTTGGATCCTGCCTCCTACTGGCTTTGAACAACCGATAGAATAAAAGCCGTGATGGCATTGCGCCCGGAATAAAAGTGTTAAAGGCATAAAACCGAGAGTATCATCTACACGTCTATCGACATCTCTTGGCTATTTCCGTCGATATTTGCCTTCTACATTCAGAGGACCCATTGGGGACAGCAAGTCACTACTTGTCGTAATATTCTTAATATTAAACTATAGAACGTCAGTGCATTTCTAAACCTTAACCGTGCTAACAATAGATCCACATTAATATCATATAGTTACAATGCAATAATGACATGTAATGATAAATTATTTTATTGAACTTTGATAAAAACTCATAATGGGCGTTGACATAATTAAGCAAAATAATTTTTTAGTTGTAGATTTTGTTTATGTTGATAACCTTTTAATTTTGCATATTTAGATAAAGACCGAGAAAATATTGACTTTGTAACTAGTGTAAATATAATATTTGTGGAATGAATTTTGACTTCTAATTTTACCTAATTTGATTTTATTAAAACTGGCTCACAATTTTTCTCTTTGGTGAATAAACATTCAAAGTACCTGGAATTTTTTATCCTTATAAGTGCCAAAATTTATTTTTTTAAACGTTAAGTTTAAAATTGATTATAACTACAGTAGCTTTTGCAAAGAATTAAAATAAATTAAAAGATATGCATTTGGAAAGTTCTAATTGATATTATTAACATCGTCTGTATTTTCTAGATTATAAAACAATAATAAATGAATATAATTAAGGTATTTTTGCATTCCATGTTCTGTCGAATTTCTACAAAGTTAAAAACGAATTTTCACGGTAGAAATGCCCTCTTGAACTTGTTTCAAAACTTTTCAAAGTTCTGATTACATTATCTGAAAGCTTGCACTTTTTTATTTTTACTGTTTAAACACTATAAAAGAAAGTTCAATAATACAAAATTTTCAGCTAGAACAAATACTTTAAAAAATTATTGCCGCTACAGAATTAACTTTCTCTCATATCACTCCTAAAAAAACTCCTTTAGAATGTTTATAAGTAACACATAAACTCACTTTGAAAGTTTCCAAAGACAAAATTTTTTCTCTTCCGGAACTGAAAGTTTTCTTTCAATAATACGAGAAAAAAGGTAAGTTTCCTGTAGAAATCAACTATTTTTGTAGTATCTTAAAAGAAAGACAATATTTCAGCGTAAGAAAATATACCGGATAATAAATTGTTCGGTAAACTGTCTGAAAGATATCTTTAGTAGTAGGAGGATTGTTCATAGCAGACTACAATTTAAAACAACTTTTCAAATTTAGTTAAAACTCACTTCGAGATAAAATAATAAAAATGTTGTAAAGTTTTTAAAATGTTTTCTTAAATATTAATATAATTGTTTGCCATGAAATAGCATGTATGCTGCTGACAGAATGTGAAAGTATAAAAATTAATTTGAATAACAATAACATAATAAGTCACAACTGTCAACAGCTGCTTTCTGCCTTATCATACAGTGATGGAATCTAAAATACTAACGCCTTACTGGATTTCAAATCATTTTAGTAGAAAAACATCTCTGAAGAATTGAAAACAAAATTGATTTTTGATGCTAACCTAAATGTTGTCCTCAAAGCTGTATTGATATTATCGAATTATATTATTAGAAAACGATTTTAACGCAGGCAAAATAAACATAGCACGAAACAATTCTAAAATCGCACATTAACATCGTAACGCCGGGTAATTCAAAGATAATAATTCAGGGACTTTGCATTGCAAAAGAAGGCCTACACTTAACTAAGTGTTGAATTGCACACTTGGGTGTCAAAATCGTAAATGACAGCCATGTACATCGATGAAAAATGGAAATGTGATGATACCATCAAACATAAAAAAAGCGAAGGCTTATCTTCCGCATGGAACCTTGCAGATTAAGTTCAGAAAATAAGAGATCTCACCTTATTTTATACTATGCTTTGCTTTTGCTTGGTAAAGCAACCAATATAAGAGGAGCAAATAACATCTGATACTGATTGATAATAATCATCATTAATATCTATTAACAAGCAAGCATAAAAATTTAATTCAGGAAAGCTACAGAAATGTAACGCAGCAGAAATGCTCAACTAATAGAAAGATAGATTTGAATATTCAAAATACTTGTGCGGTTACTAAAAAATATAATCGGCAATTTTCTTCAAAAATGCTGTACTAAAATACAGAAGGAAATCTTAATTAATGTACGAGGGTGGTCTGAAAAGTTTCCGACCTCAACGTGAAGATGGCAGCACTCGTAAATAAAAGCTACTGAATTTCGTTGTTCATCTGTTGACAGTTACTCACCAAAGTTTCAGCCATTTTGGACGCGCAGTTTTTATGTAACAGTCGTTTGAGTGAGTTGATGTGAGTTTTTTTGTGAAAATGCACAAAATCGAGTATCGAGCTGTCATTAAATATTTGTTTTTGAAAGGCAATACGCCTTCGCAAATAAAAGATGAGTTGGATTCTGTGTATGGGGACTCTGCACCATCATTTACCACAGTGAAATTTTGGGCTGCTGAATTTAAACGTGGCCGTAAGAGCTTGGGAGACGATGAACGTTCGGGACGTCCAAAAACTGCAACTACCGACGAAAACATCGCCAAAGTTCACCAAATGGTGCTAGACGACCGCCGAATTAAAGTGAGAGAGATAGCAGAGGTTATGAACATGTCAAAAGAACGTGTTTGTCACATATTAAATTAACATTTAGGCATGAGAAAGCTGTCCGCGGGTTGGGTGCCGCTTTTGCTCACGTTAGACCAAAAACGTGTTCGAATGAATATTTCCAACGCTCTTTTGGCGCAGTTTAGGCGAAATAAATCCGAGTTTTGGCGCCGATTAATTACTGTAGATGAAACTTGGATACACCATTATACGCCCGAAACAAAAATACAATCCAAACAGTGGACTGCAAAGGGGGAACCAGCTCCAAAAAAAGCAAAAACTGTTTTTTCGGCTGGGAAAATGATAGCAACTGTTTTTTGGGAGTCATGGAGTTATTTTAATCGATTATCTTCAAAAAGAAAAACCCATTACAGGAGCATACTATGCATCATTACTTGACAAGCTGAAGGCAGAACTTGCGAAAAAACGGCCACATTTGCAGAAAAAAGAAAATCCTGTTTCACCAAGACAACGCACCGTCTCACACCTCAGCGGTTGCCATGGCGAAAATCCACGAATTACGGTTTGAACTGCTTGACCATCCGCCTTACTCACCAGATCTAGCCCCAAGCGACTTCTTTTTGTTCCCTCATCTAAAAATTGCGCTCGGAGGACAAACATTTTCGTCAAATGAAGAGGCAATCACCTTCGTGAACAATTATTTTGCAGGGAAAAATGCCAAGTACTATTTGGACGGGTTACAGAGATGGGAGCATCGCTGGGAGAAGTGTGTAGAGTTACAAGGAGACTATGTTAAAAAATAAAAAAAAATTTCAGAATAAATGTCTTGTATCTTTGTTAGGTCGGAAACTTTTCAGACCACCCTCGTATACTCCAGTCAAATAACGGACATGATGAATTGATGAACATGTAATCCACAGAGTTAGCCAAAAGTCTGGAAACAGTCTTATTGTAGCAATACCGATAGAATTAGCGGAATAATGACCCTTGGGGGGTATATTAGACTATCTTATCTACATTCTGGCAGGAAACGAAATTAATTTAATTATGCAGTTCTACGTAATTGATATCAACTTTTAATTTTTAAACGACGCTCTAGTATTTTGATAATATTTTCTAAATCTGCATAAAATTCTAGATACGACAGTGAAGAAAAAAATTAAAGAAAATAATTCGCGTTGCTATAATAAATTAATAAAGTTTGCAGTTTTATTTATTTAGTCCTGTTAATAGGCAGAGCCATTACGACGGTCGTTGCTAATGACCCGTATTGCCCTACCCCGTAAGTGTTGTATTCCAACTCCCCACCTATAGAATGCTGCTAGATGAAGTAGGCGGAGCACAATACGCAATACACAATACACTAAAACTGCAAACTTTATTATTATAGTGAAGCGAATTATTTTATTTAATTTTTTTCTTCGCTGTCGTATCTAGAATTTGATGTAGATTTAGAAAATGTCACCAAAATACTGGAGTGCCATTTAAAGATTAAAAGTTGATATCAATTACGCGGAACTGGATAAGTAAATTAATTTTTTCCTGCCAGAATGTAGATGAGATAGTCTAATATACCCTCGAAGACTACAATAAGACCGTTTCCAGGCTTTTGGCTAACCCTGTATATATACAGTTAAACAATTGTCAAACAAACATTTATACGTCAATTACATCCCAAGTACTTTCCTTGTATACTAATTTCAATAGGAAATTGATCAGTTGGATAAATCGTGAACTAAATAAAAGCTATAATGTTAATGATATTTCGAAATAAACAATTTTCAAGGATTATTTTTAATCAGCGTTCTTGATTTGTAGGTTAGGTTAATGGTAGAATGTAGAAGCCGATGGATTTTTCTTTATTTAATTACTGACTCTTGTCTCTCCAGATATTTTACAATATTGATCGTAGTGTGATTCCCATACATTAAAAAATAGTTAGTGATAAAATTGCTTAATAATAAAACAATCCATAATACAACAAATTCTTGAATCTCAGAGAAGCTTTTATATGATTACAACGTCTTGTAAAGTGTAGCGACTCTAGATACAGCTTGAAATGTCAAGAACCATAAATAATAATCTCCCTTCGTGTTCTACATTTAGTTTTCGACGGAGTGACTAAAAGCTATTAGATGTCATTTGGTAAGGTCTTACTATTCAAAATCAGTAAATTGTAGTTTTCTTCGAAAAATATTAAATAAAGGCAGCGTAATATTTTCTATCAGGAAACGTTCTATACCAATTTATTTCATCTAAGTTTCAACATTAATGAACATCTTCTTGTTTTGGTTTCTTTCCCTACACGTATTCGCACTTAAAAATTATATTCCAAATTCATATAAAATTGAAAACACAAAAAGCCTTTTCTTTTCAATCTTGGTATTTATGTTTTGTATTGAAACTTAATTAAATTTCGTTTTTTCTGATAACCGTTTTGTATACTTAAAGCTTTATAAACATCAGCTTTACACGGCCAAAGAAAATTGAAATAAAGTAAAAGTAACTGAATATTTAACAATCAATTACTGAATTTCTTTGTTGTTAAAGAATTCAAACCCTAAAGACATTAAACAATTTTGTTATAAACACCAGGTTGGTTGTTTCTCAGAAAAGTTAACGCTCCCATTTCTTCTTTTTTCTATTGACTTAGTTACTTAAAGGCAAGATTTGCTAAAGAAGGATTAATAAATAATTTCATTTTTATTTTAGAAGAAGTGCATTTTATATTAACCTTTACAGTAGAGCTCGTTTTCAAATTTCTAGCTTGTCTTATATAACTCATATCAAAGCAAAAACTAAGCAAGATAAACAAACAACTTACAAATCTGAAAATAAGGTAATCAGGAAAGGGATGTGTTTGTGAGCAAGTTTTCAAAAGAGCAATATCTTTTTTGACGTAACAAGCCTGGAATTGATTGATCAGCATTTTCATCAAACGAGTTTCTTTTTTGTTTAATGAATTCTTAGTATTGCTTTCGTACCCGTATACACACATGCGTTATTACTTTTTTTTCTCCAATACTCCTCAATTTTATATACAAAAAAAACATCAGTTTTGAAATTTCCTTGTTTTGCTTGAAGATTTTTAATTGTTATCGTTATTATTAACGCAATAAATAATACTTTTGTTTTAGTACTTTTAGCAGAATAATCTGGTGATGTGTATTTAGGCGTGTGAAAGCTAATTAAAGTAGCAGATTGCAGATTGATAATATCTGTTGTATTTTATCTCACGAGTGTAAATTATTCAGTAATGTTTTCAAAACAAAATTTTATTCACGAAAAGCGCTAAACACGTCGAGTGGAAATTAAGACTTGATATTTAATAATAAAACAATTATTTGTAATATAGCACTGACGCATAATCGAATAATTAATAACTAAACGCAAGCCGGGCAGCCCTAAGTTTTTTGCTTCTCCAATTTCTTGGATAGATAAGAGACTTAATCAACTATCATTTTCGAGATCTACTTCAATTTAGCAATAAACATTGCTCTTGTATTTTTCATCAGATGCAATGTTTTTGAGTAAGATTAAATTCTCTGAAAGCCTACGAACTTATAATCTTTCAGATCGAATTTTTATTGTATGTAATATCTTCAAGACAACTTATGATTTGACATATGTTAAGGTGAAGCCTTTTGCAAACGTTACTACTAGGCCTTTTATCAAATTTTTATAACACATTTGGGAGAATAGTTACACTTGTACAGTCGTATGTCAACCACTGACTTTTAGAAAGTAAGCTTATAGGATCTACTACTAGGAATACTAAAGCATATTGACAAGAGATTCCATCATTTTGTATGTTATGCCCTGAGAATGTTCTTGATAATTTTCCACAAATAATCAGCATTTTTAGAAAAAGCATAGTCATAAGGAAACGCTGTTTTCTCTTCAAGTACTTGCAATGAAATGCATGCTCCAATGAGACTGCTTGTTAGATGTATTTCTATAAATTTTGAAAAGTTTTTTAATAGAATTATTCGTTGCTTCACGAAAGAAAAAAAAACCTTTGGAAAAACTATACCGGTTACTGTAATAACTACAATATGAAACTAAATTTATAAAAATCAGACTTAGACAAGTCAGAAACGATTTTGTTCGATTGAAGTTGTCGCTGTGAACAAACTGGGAATTTTGAATTGACATAATAAAAATGGAGGTGTATTGCAAAGAGAATGACGTGGAAAAAGTTGCCAAAGGAGATTAAAACTAAAGAAAACATTTTATGTAAGCCATCTTTTGAAACACAACATACCTGAGCTACACAAAGAAAAGAAAAGGAGAAAGAAAAGTACAAATTACATGGAAAGTTTTATTTAACAAAAAAATAACAGTAACTTCGAGAGGTTTTGGATTAATTTGGATTACCATAATACAACTACTTTTAACAACGCTGTCACACTCTAGGTATGCGATAAACTAAAACAAAGACATCTTTACAAATTCCTATTACGTAAGCAATTACTCCAGATGTAATCGAAGCGTTCAAAGTAAATTTATTTTCATCTAATCTCTACCAAGCTTTGAATATTTATCAGTTTCAGAATTTATTGTAGCGATATTGTGGTTATTTTAGGTACTACATTTCAATTGATTTTAGCATTAAAAAAATTCATTGACGCCATAATTCTTCTATAAAGAATATGAAAAAATAGAAAAATCGGAATTACTATCTATTACTACCAATTTGCAGTCACTAAAAGCTAATAAGATTTTGTTTCTTAAATCCTATTCTGTTCAGTAGACACAGTCAAATAAATAGATAGTTGTAATAGAAATGGAGCTTGAAAGAGCATAAGAAAAAATGTTAACTCATCGTCTGTATGGAATAAACGCAATCTCAAACGTTAGTTGTAGGTCAGTGTTCAAAGCACAAAATAAGCACAATAAATATCCGCCAGCATCTACATACATACGTAATTCGTCTCACAATCAGACAGATTACACGAATCGTTATTATTCACGCAAACAGTCTGATAAATTTTGCCTAAAAACTGAAGATTAGGCATTAGTACCCTGAACAGATAAATTATATCCAATGATGACTAGTATAATAATTTTTTTTGACACATTTTGAATTACCGATCGTGCCTAAAAGAAATAATTAACTCTCTATAACGTTATATATGTAATTTGGCACACCTTAAATGGGTATTAGTTAATTAATTTCGTTTCGGATATAAAAACACATTAAATTATAGCAGAATTAAGAAAAGCAATCTCTACAGGTTTCTATAAACATATTAAGGTAATACCTAGAGCTCTATTTAATTTTTTGTCGTTAAAGAATAAACCTATGGATCTGATAAATGTCAGTGCAGTGTTTTTCATCTTAAATGTGCGCTAATTAAAGAAAGATTTTTAGATCTAACTCTAACACAGTTTCACTCCTTCTATCCCCTACACCTTTTTCACCTACTGTTTGTTCCTCATCTACTCCTGTAACAGACTTTCTCGCCACATCCACTCCATTAACCGCTTCAATCACCATCGTTACCTTACCGCGAACTATACCCTAAGTTACTGTAGCACCACACAAACCTTGCCTATACCATCTTTGCTTATTTATCTGTAGTCTTCTGATTTCTCCTTTCCAGTCTGTGGCGCAGAAAGACATCGATCTTACTGCAATTTCTTTCTTCAAGCAACCGACCTCCCCTTGCACTTACAAAACACTAATAGTCAGTCTTCGAGAGCAGCTCTTCAAAATAAATTTTTCTATTTACCATATCAGATGTCCAACCTTCTACTTCTAGTAGTTCTATCATTTCCGAAATCGTCGCCGTTCTCAAAATCAAGATCGCATTTGGTTAATTTCAAAATTCTCAATGCAATGTTTCTTGTGCTCAGCAGAATCTCCAGTCTACAAGTCGCAGAGGTGGCCACTCACACAGACAGTACTCTTTGTATTTTTTATTCCAAGATGATCAGAAGAACGGCTTTAAGCTATCTTGCAAGAACCAATATCTGTGTTTTGTCCGTGATCGACCTTCACTATTCGATGCTTTAACGTAATCTAAAATATTTACTTCCACATCTCTGTCGCAGACGCCAAGGAGAGCTTGTCATTAATCTACGAAGTCTGGTGCATTAGCTCTCAAGCCGCAGACGACGATAGGCGACTTACAAAGATCATCACCGTTTGCAAGGGATCGTTGGATAAGTTTTTTTTGCAAAGGACTGAAATACGTCAACTTTCTTAGTTTTAGCCAATTCTTAGTACCTCAAGTGCTTTAAATTCGAGCAACATACTATAATTGCCAGTTTAAGCAGTAGACATGTGGAGTCTGCGTCTCTGTCTATCATACATCGTTCTTTGGGATTTCCATTGGATAAATAATTGTTAAGTAGACTATCTACGTACCTTTTTTGCCTAAAATGTGCCAAAAGGATTTTTGAGTTTTTCAAAGCTGTTACTTCCCCCAAGCCCTCCAAAAATTGGCTTCTTCACTACGTCAAACCTACTTTGGTATTGAGTCGAGGTACTCTACTGCTATAACGCATTTTTTCTTGGAATGATCTTAAAGATCAGTTATCTTTTGACTTTAAAAGCATTACCAACAACATCTTTAAGTTTATCCTTATGATTTTAATTCCTGTTTTATTTACTGCTTTGTTGTTGCTGTTTTCTTTTTTAGTCTTAGTTTACAACAGCAAAAGGATTCCACCTAACTGGCCCAGCCTTTGCCTTGTTTGATTTCCTTGCACGGAAGGTTTAAGTTTATATTATTCAGAAACGCTTTGAGCTGACATTGAACTGATTAACTTATTGGATATCAATCGATTTTATGGCTGATACTGCTTTGTTCTGACTACATCTCATCTTGAAAGACATGCACTTAAACTACTAGATATAAAGCGGGTGTTATCAGATGTACGTGGTATCGTAGGGTTTCTGAGTCATTTTTTGATTCCTGGGACTCAAGACTAATTTTTTCCAATTTCCATAAATTACCGAGACTCAAGACAATTTTAAAAACTAGTTAGTTCCGTTATCTATACTTCTTTTCATAAGCATGCAAAGATCTTTTCGGGTCCTGCTACAAATGTAAGGAAGGCCCTTTAAACGTTCATGGGTTGGGTATTAAAAAAGTTTAAAGAGGATTGAAAAACGTAACAGTACAATCTTGGGACTCCTAACACCGAAGACCCTGTTATAGTGCACCCGTCGTGTCGCACTCATTTTCTACATGACTCTTCTTCTTATGACTAAGGGTGGATCGTACTAACCAATCTCAAGTTTTAATCGAGGTTCAACTGCAAGGAAACGATTATTGTAAAAAATTATTGTTTCTGTGCAACCTCGATTAAGATTTCAACCTAATTGGTATAATCCGCCTTAAGTATAGTACCTTCATTAAGTTAAGTTAAGTCCAACTCGCTTCTACGGGATTCTCTGAAACACAAAAACTCTCTCGTCGGTAGGGCCTTTTACCATAATCTTATTATGATCCTTATTTTGCACTTTTCTCCAGTTTTGAAGGTAAATTGTACATTAAAATGTAAGAAGCTCGAGTTTCGAGCTGCTACTTTGGGGATTCCAGGCAACATATTTCTAAAAATTTTCCGGGAATTTTGTCCCGAGAATTCTCGAGACATAAATCCTACTAGTATGTTTTAGATAGTATAAGAGATGCGTTTTCAATTTCCAATTTTTCAATTCCATAAATTAAGAAAAGAGAGATGTCATGGCAAATCCAGAAAAAAAGAAAAGCAGTCTATTTAAGAAATAAATACTCAATTTTTGCTGTTCTAGCATTCACAGTGCTGAGGATCCTATCAGCGTCAGCTTTCAAAAGTAAAGTAATGTTTTTAAGTTTATTTTAAAGAGCACAACTCTGTAAGTCTTCTTACGATAGCTCTTACAGTGTTAGGATTTATAAATAATTATTTGTTTTTTAAATAAATAAAACATGTTTTTCGTCTACTCGTTTTCACTTAGAAGTATCAAGTTATAGAATTAAATTGTTGCATTATTGTTCCACTACGTACTAACAAACTTAGTAAAGTTACATGAAGTTACTCGAGATATAATTTTGTGGATAGAGTACAAGGTTTACATGTCAAGCATAATAAGAGGGATGGTTTTGATTGTAAACCTAACATTCAAATAACTTTACAATTTTATACAATTATGTCATGTAAGATTGTACACTTCACACGGTCTTGTGGAATAAAATATCAACGCGATGTAAGATACAGTAAATGAATGAAACAATTAAACTTCCGTAACTTCACAAACAACGCGTTGGTGGCTTTGTATGAAAATACTAATTTACATTCTGTACTTTAAACCGTTTTTTATAACATTGCGTCAATTGAATTTCCGTAACTAGACCACAAACAAAATGTTGGTGCTTTTGTAGGAAAATATTAATTTACATTGTGTACTTTAAATTATTTTTGTAGCATTTACTAGAAGAAGAATGGACAGTATTTTGTAAAAAAAATGGCTTTGATGTACACTACCGTTCATAATTATTCGAATTCTATAATTTTTCCTAGAAAAGGTCACTTTGTCTGCTATTTGAGCACTAAATGTTTGATATAGTCATCTCAGAATTCTTATTATCTACTCTAAATAAAAATAAATAGGCTAAATAAGCAGATTTAGAAATTCTGAATATATATTAAATGTCAGGCATTATGGATATGGTATTTTCTTAGATAAACATAATTTAGTGCAATATTTCCCAGCAGGTAATAGTCTTACTAATTACTTGCTAATAACTTGAGATAGAGTTAGTTGTATGAAAATACTTATTAAGATGGGTCTAGAGCGTTTGTTTAAGATTATACCATTAACATTCTTCAAGTTTTGAATCTAGAATTTGACTTATTTTTTATAAAATATTGTAACTTTTTATGTAATGTCCAAGTACAATATAAACCGTTTCTATAGTATACGTTTGCGTCGATTTTTGTCATTTGTTTTACATAAATATTTTCAAGCCTTCGAATAATTATGAACGGTAGTATATATAAAAAGGCATTATTGATCAAGTTTCGAAAACGTACAAATTTGCAAAATCACAAACTACTAGATAACATTTTGTCGTAAGGCTTCTTAGGAAAAAATTAAAATTAATTAACTTAAGCAGAAATGGAAGTTTAGTAGAAGAAAGCTAAAAGAGAGATTAGTCAAATAAGAATTTTTGATTTTGATGAAACTCACTGAACGAATAACTTTACTAATGACCCTGTACAAAAAAAGGGTTAAAGTTTTAATTAAGGACTAATCGCTAATTCCGGGATCTCGGAATCCCGCTCAAAAAGCAAATCTCGAAATCCCGGAATTTTGAGATTTTTAGAAATCAATTTTTCTTTTCCGCTGCATTAAAAGAAATTTTTCTACCCAAAGTTTGAAAGCTTAGCAAGGTATTCTTGCCGCTTGTTTAATAAAACAGTTTGTCAAGTCATATTTATATTCAAAACTTAAACAAGATCCTGTAGACATTGCGTCTTATTAGAGAAATATTATATTTAATTTATATGCATTTCACCGTTAGGGTATTTTAATTTCGTTTGACTTTAAAAGACATTTCGTTAATTAAATTCTATTATTAAGTTGTGACAAATTTTTCATTTTATCTGCATCTTTATTTGTTATTGACGTTGAAGATTTTGCGCTTCCTAGCATAAATATGCCTTTTAAAATTAATTGCAATTATTAATACTTCACTACTTTTGTTAATTACAATTCCATATGAATTATCCTGGGATTGAAAAAGTTACTCGAGATTGCAATCCCTAGTAGAAGTATAGCAGGAACTCTTTCACTAGATCAACTCGTTAAGAAAATATGGGACTTGATAAAATTGCATCAAATTACTGTATTTTTGTCGCTGCGTGGGTTTTACCTTGATTACTTATCTGTTTCTATTTTTAGGTTATATCTTGTTTCCTTGCATCTCAAATTACTATAAATTATTAGAAAAGTATTACACAATAGTACATAACAAATACATAAATAATACTGCGAATATTTGTCATAACCTTCGTAAGTCTGGAAATTGACACAATAGTGAAACATGGTAGAAAAGTAAAGTATAAAAGTACCTAAATGTGAGATGTGACCTACATATACTACGTGAAAGTTCGTGCAAATATTTATTCCTTACCAATATATCAATGGGGATTTTAATATATATATTACTTACGAAGTACTAGCTGTAAGTCTTCCCCTTCATAGGGGTGCAGTTAAGCTCTGTATCGGAAATAGGTCTTTTGCAAATAACTTTCCAGCAATTTTATCAGTAAACTGTTTGCCAAAGGAGCAAACATAAAAGTGAGTTTAAATAACAATTATTTATTAACGCTTGATTATAGAATTTATTTTTATCGCTCTAACCTTATATACTGTTTGGAACTTTTTTTAAGTGATCAAATATTAACTAAGTCGGAACATTAGTGTACATCAATGTCCTAAAGAACTTTATTTGTTTCATAGCTTTTTGTTTTGCCAAGTATGTGTTTAAATGCAAAAAGTAAGTTCTGGAATATGTAGGATTCCAACACTATAAAATTTAATTTTTTAATAATAAAATATAACCCATCAAATGATCTAAATTAGCATTGGGTTTGATTATTTTTTGTCAATTCGGAATCCTTTTTCAAAAATTCCTATGTGATTTTCCTTGGAAATTGCCATTTTCGGGCCTAACATTAAAACGACTGGAAGTGGTACAGAAATAGTTTTAATGCAAACATACACGACAATTTTCAAATGAATTTATTTTTTTAAACACTGTTTACTGCTTCTAAACAAATCTAAACAGCAATCCAAGATTCTTAGTTCTTAATACTTGAAACAAGCCGATGCTTTCAGCTTAGGCATCCAATATTTTGTTATTTGTTGAGAAAAGCTTTAGATATCGTTTAGCTGTGGATATTGTATTGACAGATACAATGCATAGACAATATAACTAAAGAGGAGATTGTTGAAGATAAAAACGTGCCAGATTTAGATTCAAAAAATAGGAAAGTAAATATAAAATAGAAAAACCTCTTTGCACAATTATGTTAAGTCTATTGCCGTAAGGGGAAGGTCAGTCTTGGTTACTAAAGTGAACTAATATCACCCAAACCATGATCTGCACTTTGCACATTACAAAATCACCTAATTTTATAGGAAGTAGCATCTCGACTTCCAGTATGTACTAATGGGGTATTGGACACTATTGTATTATTACCATGGTACTTTTTATGTATCAATAATTTTTTTCCCAAAAGAATGTTCAGAGATTGCGGTAAGATTTTTCTTTTCTTCTTTACAGTTAAAATAGTATAGCTAAGATAAGTTTCTGCAAAGTTTACATGTATATTTTGGTTTTCATAATTCTTGGTTTGATTTCAATTATATGCTACCAACAAAGCAAGAGATTTGCACAGTATACGTGCACACTAAATTTAAATCAAAACTGTGTAATATTTCGTAAAGCCAGAGACCCCCAGTCAATAATCTTAGTAAAACAAAATAATAAAACCATCTTCGATGCGTATGTGCCGCAAAAAAATCCAAAAGAAATTTTTTTTCCAATTGATTTGAAACTTTAACCAATAATAGTAGAGCTCCATTGCTTTTAGTTGGTTAACTTTAGACAAAAGAAGAGAAGATAAACGTGTTGAATTACCTTTAGTACAATGCTTATATATTTCGGATGATTCTTTCGCACAATAGATAAAGTATCAACTTTTAGAAGTTTCCTAAGCGAATCGGCAATACTAAAAGAATTAAAATAATTGAAACAGGGTAACTTTTTGTGAAATCTTTCAGCCCAAAAGTGATATGTCTCAGAGCTGAATAATATTTAGAAGACTATAGTGCTTGCTAGGGTAGTCGATAGTAAACAGTTTGAGGGGTAATCCACTAGTCGGAAACATATATACTGATTCTGGTTTACCGGAATACTACTTTGTATTTCGATTTATTCCGATGCACTTATTTCCATTTATTCCGCGATATTCCCACGTATTCTAATTGGTATTCCGGTTTATTACTGTTATTACGGTCTATTCCGTGATATTCCGGTTTATTCCAACTAAAATGTACACTGATTGATTGCGACTAGAAGATCACCCTTCGGTTGACGTTTGTAAAACTGCTTTCGTAATTATTCAAAAACGCGTTGACCGTTTTTAATGGTTTACGAGTCGAATACATCGAGATGTAACGCTTAAAGCCATAAATGTGGTAAAGTTTGTTTTGTTTTCTCAAATAACAAATCATTCAATTAGTAGTCGCTTTAAAAACTCATCGGTATAATAAACCAAACTTCCACTTGTTCAGAAAAACTCACTGAATGCAGGCTACACCTAAATAAAAGACGATATACAATTTTGTCGTAAAACTAAATTTTGGAATTTATCCAATCTCTAAATTTTCAAGTTTTCTAAGTTTCTATTTTTCTAAATTTTCTAATTCTCCCTCATGTCTCTTAATAAATCAACATTAATTAAAGTCTTGAAGACTAAAAACGAAATCAAAATTTAAAGAGAATTTTTGAATAAAACTTATAGATGTAAATTTGCCGGAATTAGTTTCAAATAAGAATTAAGTATTGTTCAGTGGAAACAGTAAATATTCAATTCTTTTTCGCAAAGATTTTAATTAAATTAGAAAAATTAAAGGCACCACAACACGTTTTTTTCTTATACTCTAGAAGCAAATTGTAACAGTCATTTCATCAATTTCTGTTACAAAAATTGTTGTCCTTTACCCTTGAGGTGCGGGTTTATAATTTCTTGTAGTCCTATTCTTTTATTAATCAAATTCAAGTTGAATATTTCCTTCTTACTTAATATTACTTGTTGACAGTCAGACGCTGGGTATAATTTTCCTGTTTTTAAATATATTTGTGAATCTGATTGTCTGGTCTGGGAGGAGAAAGTTGCTTGAACGAACAACGACGTTGTCGAGGACAGAGAAAACTCAAAGAGGTTTTGTGCTGTGTTCTCGCAGTAGCCATCTCTGATGCAAGTTTCAGTGTTTAAAAGGCCTAAATCTTAGGGTAAGGATAATTTCTGATGCATCATTCGGGTTTTTTTGTACCATTAGCCTTTATGGAGGAGGCATTAATTATCCTTTTGGAAGAAGCACCAATTAGCCTTCTGGAGGCGGCATTAATTAACCTGTCGTCTGAGAGATGGATCTACGGGGAACAATGAAATAGGAGTTCTTCTGGTGGGATTTCTCAACCTTAAGACCTGACTGCTTGCCGATTTAATGAACCCTTGAAAAAAGGCGTATGAACATCCACCTGGTCAATTGCTTCCGAATTTTCCACGGTTTAATGAGTCCAGAATTGCGTTGTATAATTTTAATATGCAAATTTAAAACTAACTTGAATTTGAAGTTAACAAAAACCGCTTCGTTTATTTAATTCTTTTAAATAATGTAAATTTTGCTGGGAAACTCCTTAATGAAATTTGTCATATTTGAGTTTGTCAATTATATAAAGGGAGCGATATTGAATTTTTTCTTCGCTTGTTTTGATTAATTTTCAGATGTTTGGAAAAGTCCATCCTGACGTAAACTTGGTGAGCTAAATTAGTTATAAAATTATATTTCAATGTCGTTTCTCTTAATTTTTTTTATAAATTATGTTCACTTAAAGGGGTTATTTTTTTATAATTTTAATTTGGGGTTCTTTTCTTTTAATTAGAATTTTTTAGTTAACTAAATTTCAATGTTGCAAAAGATATAGTATTTCCTATAACTTTAAATTTTTAACAAGGTCGAAAGATAACTATTTTTACAGTTCGATTCATTTTACGTGACTGGCTCGTTTGATAAATCTTTATTGTTAGAGAAATGTAAAATAAATTTTCTGAAATCTTAATTTTATACTTTTAAATTTTATTCTGTTATTAAAATTTAAAACTAATCTAAATTTCTTTTGGCGCTCCACTATATTTATAATTTTGTTTTTTTTGTATTATGGTTCTTCGAATTAATAGAATATTATAGAATGTGAATTTCTGTTTTATTGTATGTGTAATTGAGAACCTTCACCTATGGCAACCCCTGCGCTAGTCTGGTCTAGGACATTTATTCCTAGATTGCAAATTTCATAATTCACTTTGTAACGCAAGGTTACGTTACAAAATATTTTTGAAAATAGAAGAATTAAAATCTGGCCAGCATGATTATATCTACCCTGTATACTTACTTCTAGATTAGCAACAGATGCAACCAAGGTACTTACTTATTGTAAGTTAATTTGGCAAGTAGTTCTACAATAAGCTTTATAGTTTTTTCTTCTGTTTGAATCTGCTGGAGCGTAACTGCGTTGTGCTAAGGTTAATGTTAATTTCAAATACTAAGTAATAGATGAAAGTGGTCAAATTACAAATTCAAATTAAAACCAGTATTTAACGACCAAAACCATCAATTTCCAAGGAGATAATCTAATTAGGAAAATGTAGGTAAAGGGCATGTATAGGAAATCTAACAACCCTTCATAATTATTTTATTTTGTACATTTCCCTCGTTATCGAATGGAACGGACCTTTTAGGAAGTGGCTGAATAATGCAATTTCATTTTTTTCTTTTTAGATAGTGAAAAGTATTTTCATTAAACTTTATAAATTTCAAAGCAGATTAAAATAGAAAGCATTTCAACTGCCCAAAAAGTTTTGTTTGTGAATGTGTTTACTACATACTAGCTTCATGGGATTTTAATGAAATGCTATCCATTGCTCTGGGGTAATTTATTTTATTTATTATGAAGACAAACTGGCAATTGAGCATTGTTCAACACTTATTGCGCATCTAGCAACATCGAGTCAATTTGCAATAATGTGATTTTCAGAAAAACCGTTTTTAATGTGTTTCAGATTTACTTTTTTATAAAAAATGTTATTCGATGCTACATGTAATACAACACTTCCAATGTAATAGTAAAACCAATTTATATTTTTCTATAAAGGTGTCGTATTTCCGAAAAGACGTACAAAAAAATGTGTTTTTGTTATAATATCAAATATTGCGACAAATTTTATACTCATTAGAATTTCATGAGTGAATAAGCTTATTTATTGCAAGATTATTAAAGTATTCCAGGCCTTAGAGCGTTATAAACTCGCAATAAAATTAGATATAATAATTTTGTGCTAAACTTTACTTTCTGGATTTCTTACTGTTTTCGTTTACAGTTTGTTTAGACTAAAAAACGACAACAATTTAAAAAGTAATCTTTACCTAAAAAGGGGACTTCTTGTATAAAATTTATTTATAGAAGGTGAAATGAACCGTTATAACTCGAGAATTCTTGCAATGTTTAAATAATGAGGATTATTGAGCGTTTCTTAACACAAAAGTTGTTGCGTGTGGTTGCTTATGTTTGATTTTCATTGGCATTAAGTGCCATCAGAAAATCGACAGTTAAAAAATTGATGGCCGTTAGGTCCTAATTACATGTCACTGTAGGAGATTATACTGTCAAGCAAAGATAACGTTATGACAGATAATTACACCTGAAGACTTTTCCTATTGAATCAATTCACTAAATAAATTAAAACTGACATATTATGTTTAACAATATTGGATTTTAAATGGTTATTCAAGAAGAAATAGGTCATTTAATTATATATGTAGATGTTTCAAACTTTCTAAATATAATAAAATTTTCTAATAATATTAGAGCTGGAAACGGCTATTTATTGTAATTGCTTTACTTATAAAGGACAAAATAACGTTCTAAGTTTTTTTCTATCCTCACAATAAGCTTAGAGTGGCATTTTGAGAAACTAGCAAAAACTGTTTTATTTTCATCAGCTAATTTCGAAACTAAATTACGAAAAATTAAAATTACATTTTGCATGTTTTCCTGGTGCGATTAATAGTTTGAGCGAAATAATCTCTAATTTTAAAGTAATGGTTATTTACTGAATACTCTAAATCATATTTCAATTTCAAAACAGACCCTTTACAAAAACCAAAATGTTTGTTGATTACCTGACAATCATTCTGAGGAAGGATAAAGCTAACTTGCTGTAGGAATAAATAACAGATGCATCGTTACGTGAACAAATAAATATTCATAAATCATGTCATCATGTGCAAAAGGAGTTGTGAAATTTTGCTCTTTCTTTTAAATAATATTCAAAATTATTAATTTAATAAAACATTAATAAAAGTTTTACTTTCAATAACAGCAAACTGCCCTTAATGCGTTTTTTCACAAAGCACTAAAGAGTAGGCCTCGTCAAGACAAAAAGCTTTCATTACACATGATATTAGCAAAAAGTCATTCAAGCATCTTATTAAACGCCTTATCTCATTATGATGGTTTGTCTTAACTTTATTGTCCTTGACGGTGCTTTTTAGAAATAAAATCTTTGTAGTACGTGCGTTGACCTAAACGCTTTTAGCAAAAGTAGATTGATAATACGAACCAACGTACTTGCAAATAAAGTATTTATTGGATTTTTATAGTAAACAGATTGAAAAGAAATCACATGCAACATTTAAAAGAACTAAAGCGTGGAATTGTTTCATTTGTCTTTTCCCTTGAATTAAAAAAACGGGATTCATGGCATGCGTGATTTATTGTAATTAGTTTTAGAATTCTTTTAGTATTCGCATGTAAATCAAGTTGTGTATAGAGTGTCCTGAATTTTACAAATTCGGGCAAAACAACGTAAAATTCAAATACGGTGTCCATAAAAAATTAACCTAATAGTGGTTTTACAAAACCAGAACGTAGATCAACGTTGACAGTTTAGAGTTATTTCTAATAAATCTAATTAGTGAGAAACTTCTGATAATAAAAAAACTCTCAAGTGTTGTTTTCTCGTCTTTGTCTATACATTCGCATATGGATGACTCAAATTTTCTTTCTGAACTAATTTGAACAATTTCGTTGAAATTGTAAATTAATAATCAATCTGGCAGATTTAGAACTTTAAGCCGTTTAAAAATACACTACCATGATTAAAATCTTAATTACATTCTGCAGTCTCATTCAACTTTAAAGAAGTTTTTGGTGTTTACGCACAACATCCATATCGACAGTGTATAGCTTTGAAAGCATTTTTGACCTTTCACTTCATGCAGATACTAAAAAACAGTACTTTAGTTGGTAAATGTAAATTACCGATACTCATCTAAGCCTTTAAACGGGTCCATAAGGTGCTTCTATTCTTCTTTTAAGGAAGACGATCATCTGCCAGAAACCAACCAGGACTTTGCATATTATAAAGAATCAGATTATTAGACTGGGGTCTCAATAAGCTGTCGATACTGAGATAGTGTTAACTAAGAAAGAAACTCGTTTGGTTGTTTATGGTCATTTTGTCTTTCTTATACTCTCTGAAAGTTTTAATTACTCTTTAGGAGTCTACAATCTTAAATTTGTTATTACCAAAAGCTTCAGACATAGTACATAGTTAATAAGATTATCGTAGAAATTATCTGTTTGTAGTCCAATACATGATGATTGTGCTGTTGGCTGTTAAAATTCCAAATTTATCATAAGGCTTACGTAAAACTGCTCCATATTAGTGAACTGTATTTTAAAATTGTCTATAAGCGGAGTTGCATTAAGTTCTTAGTAATGCCCTGGACTGTGCTGCAGTGATTTAAATACCTTTATTATTCTTTTGATCAGTATATCAGCCTTGTGAATCCTCATTTCTTTTTTGGAAATCACGTGATAGGTCACTTTGTGCCCTTAAAGCATCGAGCATTACTCCCATATTTTTCACAGATGTTAAATACTTTTTTAAGTTTTTGATCTTTCTCTTATTAGATCTCTTGATGTATTATTTTCTGCTCTTTTAAGATACTTATGAAGGCTCTGGCACTGGTAAGGTGTAATAACCTATGTTGTTATGTCAACTAGGTATTTAAGATATTAAGATTTTAAGATGTAAGAACTTACCGTGTATTGGCCGGCTTTTCCTTCGGTGACGTGGAGGTCTTAATCCTAGATCTCCCTTCACTTGTCTTTAATTAATTAGAATCAATAGTTCAAACACTTTATATATATATATTTAAACAAAAAAATATAAAAGTATCATAAAAAATGATTTTAGCATAATTGTTGTAATCACTAAGAGAAAAAAACACATTCAGGGAATAAACATAATTTCAAAGATTAAATAGACAACATTTTACCAAAATGATGTGCACCCACTGGAAACTTAAAGCAGAATCTTTTTCTATACCAAAATTTTCCCCGTGTGGGCCTCTGCCTACCGATCAATCTTTGTTTATATTATTTTTGGCAACACTTGGCATTAATGAAAGTTTATTATTTTTCCATTAGCCAAACTATACTTACTTTAAATAATATCTATTTATTTATAAAATTTTGAATAACTTTAAATTTGTTTCATGTAAATCATGTCCTCTGAAATATTAGTTATCTCTGTAATAAAACCTAATAATAAAATAGGGGTATTACAGTAAGGTAAGTATTGTGAGAATTTTACAAGTACACAAAATTTCCTATTCTAGATTCTTAGTATATTTGCTCAGTTCTCTCTGATTTTCTGATGATGTATACAGTACATTTTTCCAAAAATACTTTGAAATGGTTCACACGCACTTCTTTCAGAGAGACGTTAATATCAAGTTTCAATCGATGGTTGCCGCAGTGCCAAATAATAATCAACGGAAATAATTTTCTAAGGCCTGTTGCTAGCCCACCCTTTCTTTCAATCATTGTAGATACTCCATCGCACGAAAAACAAACCAGGTATCCACTTAGAAGTTTTCGTGTCAAGCCATGCTTGTCCAGTTTTTCAAGAAAAGCTGCTATAATAGCAAATGATGTTTCATTTCCTAATTCAATAACATCCACAAGTATTGCTTCTTCTTTTTTATTTATTTTTATTAGTTTTGAAGCTGAAATACGAACTTTACTATTTTTATGTTCACATATTTTTTTAAGTTTCGTTTCAAACTTTTCACAGAAACTAACTTTCACTTCTGGGTATTTTAGGGAAATGCGAATACCTTTCCAGGAATAATGATTGCTTCCGAGCAAATCTTACGTCCTAGTTTACCTTATTTAATAAAGAACCAGGGGTTTTTGGTATCGAAATATTTCCACATGTTCTGATGTCTAATAGCATGATAGGGATAGTTAATGTTTTGAGACTACCGGTGAGTACTGGCCCAACTAAAGCATTGCTAAAAAAATGGTTTTCAGGATGAAACACGCATTTAGGTTGTCAAACCGACAGAGCAGGTCTATGTCTTTTATAAGCCTTCTAAAAAATAAGTTTCTTGTTTGCCCAAGTTGGGCGCCAATAATTATGATATGATTTTTTAAACAGAACAGTAAATTCTGTTTTTAAAAGCATATACCGACTAAATTTATTATTATTTATTTTAAAAGGTACTGAAACCGCAATTTCAATACCAGGAGTAAACTGAGAAAATTATGTTGTAGGTTATTAAACATTTATTTTTAACCATCGTTATTAGCAACAAATAACAGTTATAACGCTTGATTGATAACGTGAGTCTAATAACAATAGACTAACAATTTTTGTGCCTATTACTTCTTTTTTAATCTTATATGCGCCTTCCCACGCATCAAATACAAAAACTTCTTTGTCGTAATGCGTAGAACGTAGTGTTATAGGCGTCGCATCTAAAATGAAAAAGTCGAGTCGCGTCGTCGAAACTAAATTAAATTTTTTTAGTCATTTTTCAGCAAAATGCACGAGTTGAGACTTATTTCATTCACATGATAATTAAAGTAGATTAGTGTGCTCTATCAACTTTATAAGTAATTTAAGGCTTTATTAAGGCTAGACGGGGAATTATGGAGAAAAGCCGTGACAGCGTATATGTACAAATTGAAATTTAAAAAAATAAAACCATGATTCCTTTTCTACACTTGATTTTAGAACACGGTAGAAAATTGAACAGAAGCTGTTAAATGATAAACGCGAAATATTAACAAATTTGATAATGACAACAACAGGTATTGAAAAAAATATTAGAAGCAATTTATCCAAGAATTGACATTGCATCCGCTATTCTGTAAAATACCTTAGCACTCAAAGACTAGATTCAGTGACGTCAGTGTGAAAAATGCCATAAAAGCTGTGGCGACAGAAAGGGAAAAAAGGACCATTTTCTATATATACTATATACGAATTGTCTGTTAAATATATAATTACGACAGAAAAGGATCAGTTTCAAAGGTTTTACTTTTTCGATATTTTTGTTTTAATATTTTTGTTAGAAACTCATTTATGTGCCGATTCGGCTCATATATTAGGGCTAATTGGATAATCTTTGCCTTCAGATTATTTCATTGTGAAATCAAAATTTGATAAAATATTTCTATAGAAGTTTATTATAAATGAAAAGCCAAGAGAATAGTGCTTAAGAATTAGTAATAATAAAACTAAATTATTTAAATTTAAATTAAAATTTTGATTGCCTTTTAGTATTGAAGATGAATTGATCAGATTCGCCTCGATCAACCCTAATCAAATCTTCTGAATATTACAAAGTCTATCTAAACAATTTACATTATCAGATTTGAGTGATATTTCTGAAAAAAATATTACAAAACCAATTGCACGGGTATTTGCATTTTGCATTTTTCTATAGCTGATTGGTATGGAAATTCTGCGAATACTCTACGTTATACACCGTCGTTATTGTTACTATCTGCCATCTGAACTTTATTGAAATGCAAATTAATGTCTGATGTTTAATCCGAACAGTTTAATAAATTTTCTTTTAATTTGCAAACACTAATTTGATTCTGAATAGAAAAACAATTTAACACAGTTTCTTCAATATGTGAAAACAACTTAGATTTAGGGCAACGGTAAACAACTTGATGTGATGTTTGATTACAAACAGCGCATTCAGTATTGTCAGTTTTATTAAATACAAAGATCTGTTTAGATTTAATTCATCTATTACTGCTATTAATTACTAACTACAGTTGTAGCAAAATTGGATTTTACTAAACTTATTATACAACTAATAAATGTTTTAATTTAGAATTTGATAATTTTAATGGTATCCTTATATTTGAATAAATCAGTTTTATTACTACGTTACTATTCAAACATTCGACTTTTGCGTGTATCTAAATTATGTAGACAAAGTGAAATATTCAGAAATAAAGTTAACTTTATTACTAATATTTATGTAAATTTTAAAAAACTGCTAAAGACATGAACATTGTAAATTTTTGTGGAAGTAATTTCAATTCTTTTTTAGGTTTAGTTATTTAAGCGTATAATCTGAGATTTCTTTTAAAAAGGAGAAAAAGTTGGTTTGTAATTTTCCCAGTAGCACGGGGTATACAGAACTAGCCTTCCTTGTAATTTGTCAGTAAAAGTCAACTGACTATAAATAATTCGTAAAAATTTTTAATTGCCTGGAAATATTTTTGGCTTTTTAGGTAAAATTAGTTCTACAGGTTGAGGATTCTGTAATACTAATACTTATAATACTATAATACTATATTCAATAATACTCTACAAATCTAACAATGCGTCTACAGATACTACTGAAGCCAGGTGCAAAAGTTTCTTGCCCGGGTTCACTTCTAATTTAGTTTGGTTTTGATGTTAGCATTGTAAGAGAATCGTAGTGATGTGAAGACTAGAGATTATTTACTAAAATTGTTAAAAACTTTTCTAACTTGGGTTTTTATGTACGTAGTACATTATAGCGCAACCTACAATGTAAGAGTTAAAATAAAATAAGTGAAATCATATATGATTGATTGATCAATTACTGCTTTGTTAGAGAAAAGGGAGTAATAAATAAACAGTGAATTTGAAAAAAATCCTGTGCCGTTCCTTTTTACAAAAACTACGCTATTTCTGCGATCGAAACAATACACGATGCCGACACAACAACCACGCAAGTCATTGATCAACTATTGCTTTGTCAGAATAAAAGGAATAATAAATAAACAATTAATTTAAAAAATAAAAACGACGCTATTTCGGCGTGGTTGGAACAATACATACATACGAAGTAAGCGTTCCAAATTCTTTTTATTAGAATATAAACAATGAAATTTAGTATCTCTTGTTACAACCAATATTCAATACTTTAAATACAACCTGCAACGTCCTTGTTGGGATTTCCTGTACAAACTTTTGAAGGGTAACGATAATGGTCTCTGGTAAGAAAGTAAATGTGATGAATAATAAAGTAACAAATAATAGCTTTAACAGAACTTTAACAAAATATCTGAAGAGAGTGGGATTTCCAAAAAAGATCAATGATCAAAAACAAAGTAGACTTTCAAAAATATTCATAATATTTAGCAAACACCTTACAGAGTAGACTTCGTAGGTATTAAGTAGAGTGATTGATACATATACAGGGTGAGTTTTTTTCGATGTTTAGTATGGAGATGTCGGAAACTAGCAGAGATAGAGAGACAATTAAATGGGGAAAGAATTGCAGTTTTACGAGCTTAATTTAATGAACTTTTTGTTTTTTGAAAAAAATGCATGGCTAACTAGATATCTCGCAAAAATAGTTTCTTTGTTATTTCGTTTGGTACCCATAGCTCTGTTATTATTGACTTTAGAACAAATGTGTAGAGGAAAAAGTTTTAGGTAATTATGTGCTTAATGACACAGTCTAACCGAAGTTTTTATTTAAGCTGTAATTTTCGAGTTATGACACAAGCTTGTGTTTTTTCTAATGAAAACCATAGTCGGCCATGACTTTATAAAAAAGGCCTTTTTTCAATGATTCTAACTATATTCACTTGACATAGTTATTTTTATAAATAAATTAATTATGGCCCTGTTTTTCTTTTCATTTTCGAACTGTTCAAGTAGTACGCTATGGAAACAATTGATAGATGCGCGCATCGTGTCTAATACTAAAATTCATGTTAGTTATTAAAATTTTTATTTTAATTTCGAAATTATAAACATAATTATTTTAAATAAAAATAATTTCTGAGAAATCAGTAAACAGAATGACAAACGATAAATTAAGAAACAATAAAGGATATTAGAATATAAAGCAGTACCAAAACAACGCAATTAAAGTAAGTAAAGTATTTAAGACTAAACATGTTCAAAAGGTTCAACATTATGATTAATGCACAAGTTACACCTTTTTAAAACAGAATTTGTTGCTTTTCTAACGGAACGTACATCAGTATTAGCAAAAACTTCTAGTACAGCTTCTCTAAGGTCATCTACTATGTCGTACGACTTCTGATATACCCTATCTTTTGATTTTCATGACACAAAATGTAACACTGAATCATATCACGCTTTTCTTGATAAGAAAAATTTAAACTGATAATTTACGAGACCAAAATCAACATTAATTAGAAACTAAATGATTTGCACCTGTCAATAGGTGATTGTCGTTTGCATCTGTTAATTGTTTCCATAGCATACTATGTTAACAGCATTTTTAGTTTTTAGTTACACCTTTGAGTGAAGTACCTATTTTTATCTAAACCTGCTTTGTTCACTTATCTTAAATATTTTACTTACTTCAGTTACGTTGTTTTGGTACTACTTTATTTATATCCTAATTTTTTTTATTGTTTCTTAATTTATCATTTGTCATTTTCTCTGTTTATTAGTTTCTCAGAAATATTTTTATTTAAAATTGTAACTTCATCGGAATACACATTTCACACCAAAATAATTATGTTTATAATTTCGAAATTAAAAGAAAATTTTAATAACTAACTTAAATTTTATTATTAAACGCGATGCATATGTATCAATTGTTTCCATAGCGTACTACGTGAATAGTTTGAAAATGAAAAAGAAAAAAAAGCCATAATTTGTTTATTTATAAAATTAACTATGTCAAGTGTATATCGTTAGAATTGTTGAAAAAAGGCCTTTTTTATAACGTCATGGCCGACTATGGTTTTCATTAGGAAAAACAAAAGCTTGTGTCATAACTCAAAAACTATAGCTTAAATAAAAAATTAGGTTAGACTGTATTATTCAGCATACAATTACCTACAACTTTTCCCTTTATACATTTGTTCTAAAGTCAATAATAACAGAGCTATAGACACAGAACAAAACAACAAAAAAACTATTTTTGCGAGATATCTAGTTAGCCATGCATTTTTTCTAAAAAACAAAAAACTCATTAAGTTATGCTCGTAAAACTGCAATTCTTTCCCCATTTAATCGTCTCTCTATCTCCGCTGGTTTCCGAGATCCCCATACTAAACATCGTAAAAAACTCACCCTGTATATACGAGTTTATCATTACAGCTCTTACATATATTATTATTCCGGACAAAAACAAAAACTTTATAGTGAAGCAAAAACAGTTTCCAAGTTGTATTGCTAGGCCTACAAACAAACAAAGTTAATTTTTTCTGGACCCTAAAAAGGTTTTTAAAAAGGTTATAATAAAAGGATAGCATTCGACATTGTGTTTTAGCCCACTGCTTGTAATAGTTAAGGGCGAGGAAAAAATGATAAATTATTGAAAAATAATTTAGTAAACACACAACACACACACAGCATCTCTGTTGAGTGTTATCATTTCATACACGTGTACCTATTTTGCTTTAGTAGGTACCTAATAGCATATTGTAGTATGTAATACAAGGTATACAGAACAAGGTTTGCAATCAGCTGTACAGTGTAACCATAATGGGAAACTTTAATATCACCAGTCATAGTTAACTAATAATGGATAAGAACAATAACGCTACATATAAAACAACGTGAAAATAATATTTTGAATTATTAAAATGACTTTTTCGAAAATTTAATTACACAATAGAGTAACAAACTTGGTTACGTATTGCGTTTTTATTTTCGCTGAATATGAATAAACTCGCGAAAGCAATATCAAAAAAGACAAAGAAACTTTTTTTTATTCAAATAGTCCTTTAGAAAAGCTAAACGCGAAACTAATTTATATTTAAGGGTAGCATTATTCTCCGTAACTACTAAAATATTCAGTTCTATTCACCATCTGAGGAAATTTTATTCTAGACGATTCTATTTTTAAACGAAAAAATTACCTACTATGTTAAAAGTTATATATAAACAAGGGGAGCTTTTAAACTGGTTACATAATTAAACTTTTCATTGTATTTTGAATGAGTAGAAATACAATACAAAATATCCAATTGTAAAAAGTCGTATATTTATAAGACGCCATATAATCTCGCAAAGATTTGTCAAAGGTTTGAAAAAATTCTCTCATGTAACTTTCATGTTCAGTTTGTTTTCATTTAGATTTTTAGGATTTACTAAGACGTGGGAAGAAACGACAAGATAGAAATTCCCTGACAATAAAAATGTTTATGAAATAAATTCCTATCTCTGGTCATAGGTAAGCAAGATATATTTGCTTGCATGGTTACTCTTAAAATATGCTTGCTATTATTCTTCATTTTTAAAAGAATCGGAAAAATGTAATGTTACATTGTATTATTTATCAAATCCTAACCATTTCATATAACAAGGTTTGTTATCTCATATTCACATATTCTACTGAAAGCAACACCTTTCACATCTTGTATTGTGTTGTGATACAGCAAACCTTGTTATTAAAGAATGCCATCTTACCACCATATTTAAAAATTTCAGGAACAAGAACTTGTTGCTAATTACTTATGATAGTTTACATTTAGCTAACTATGTTTTTTCTGTATAGAATGTTTATTAAATGACTAGGTATATTTACCTAATCTTTTATGATAACAGCATTTTAATTGTTTGACTGAAAAGCATTTCTAAATAAATAACACCCAAAATTATGAATATTAATAGCATTGCCAAAAATCTTATTTAAATTTATCAAAATATAAAAGGTTTAAATTTATGTCTGTCTAGGCAGTATTTGTAGATAAGAGTTTTTAATTTACTACACTACTACACAAATATTTTCATTAACAAGGTTTATTAATTTCACGTTTTTGAGGTCATCTGAATAAAGTATAAAAAATGATGTTCTCATAAATGCGTTTTGTATTATCTTACAAATTATAACGTTTGGGGATTCTGTGGTTCAAGTGAATATTGAATGAATAAACTTCATAAGTATGTAGGTTGTACTATGCGTATGCGGAGATATATTTCCACTAATAAAAACAAATGATATGACATCGTAATATGTCACAATAATATTTAGATTAATATTCAACTTAATTGAGTTACTAACTGTCCCGCTTTTGAGCGTTTGCTTTAAAGGTATCGTTAAATAGCTTGTGGCATTTATTTTCAATCAATCTTTGAAATTAGCACTTTCCATTTGTTCATTTAGTTTTAAGTCTTCAAATTGCACTTACCTTATTGTTTCCCATTTATCGTACACAGCTAGAATCAGCTATTATATTCTTGTCAACTTTAAGTATAAAAAGAAGTATTGACCAAACTTGCTTTTCTTTTCCTTCTTAATGGAAGTTAAACCGTTCTGTGTTAATTGGCTAAACTGAAAATCTAGTTCACTTTCGAAGTAGTTATTTTTATGGAAGATAAGAAAAACAAAACGTGTGTGAAGAAGTAGAAAAGCAGGAATATGTCCAGCTTTTGGAAATTTACATCCACAATCAATGCTAAGACGATTTTTGGGTTGTTATGACCTCGATTACATGCCTTGCAGAAGGTTTTATAACAGATATCCCAGTTAGGTCCTTTTCAAAAACCTGTAGAAAGGTCAAGTACAACTTTGATATACTATAAGTATCCTACGATAGATAGTACTTTACGAATTGCCTATACGTTGAAATAAGAGACCAACGTATGCTTTATAGCTGCAGGAAAAGGTTGAAAACGTATGATGGCAAATTTTGATGATATTAACATTCAGAATTTCTAATACTTATTTTTTTTTTGGAAGGCTTTGCATCTTTCCCTTGACTTAGCTTCTGTTCATAGATAAGAATCAACCAAATTCATAAGAATTTAGAAACTGACTAAAAGATATTTTGAGATACGAGTGCTACAACGTCTCAATTTTATGAAAATTATTAAATTTTTTCATTCAGGTAATTTCTGTATCACCCTTAGGCTACTTCCCAATAGAAGCTAATATAGAATACGTAGAGAAAAGGAATGAGAAGAAATCAATTGAGATAGCGTGAATAATAAAATGGTGTAAAGGGATGACTTATTACGTTAGCCCAAAAGAAAAGTTGCAAATCAATTCTTATATTCTATCGAGTTCATCTGAAAGTACTGGCGCTTACTCTGACAGATTCAAACTTGCAGTTAGCAGGTATTTGTTTACTTAAGCCGTTAATGTTATATGATCTCTTTGAAATGTTTGTCCGCTGGGGGTTTTTAAGACAAATTGCATCTTTCAGAAAAATGCTTGTCTAGAGCAAGAGTTTACTCGCTGCAGTCTTTATGTTTATTTGAAAAAGTTTATTAGTTATTGTTGTTAATAATCTACTGTGAAATATGTACTAACAGAATAGTAAATTATCCATATTTATGGCCGATTGTACAACCTCCCTTTAAAATCTGAAGTCTAGTTAAACCTTGATTGAAGTTTAAACTGGGGTTTAAAATTCTTGTGTTGTAGAAGAGATTCTCAACTTATGGTAGCCTAATCTAAAGTTTAATTATACAAAACTGTAGAGTTGGTAGTAAATATTTATCTTACCTTTAGTTCAATTGTTTCAAATGTTTTTAGCAATTATTTTCACGTGTTTCAAGTAAATACGTCATTTTAACAGCATATAAAAGCTATTCTGTAAAACGTCTACTAAAATTATTATATTAAACGACCGAGAAATGCCAGAATAAAAATTCTGATTGGTCATAGTCATCACAACAAAATTTAGAGGTTTTCTAGTTTTTAATATTACTCACCATAAGAAACAAATAATTTTTTAATAACTCTTTACATAGCAGCCCCTTATGACCGTTTTACTGCAGTCTAGTGGTATAATACTGTAAGGTTTCAAAACCAAACAGTTTTTGCGGAACTGATTTTATAACTTCTCTGCTGCTGGAATTGAATTTTGATGAAATATCATTAAATAATTTTGTAATGGGTATATCCTGACTCTTCAATCAAAAACCAGTTATTAAAAATACTCTCCATGCCTATTTTTAATCTGCTATTATTAAATAGGGTGTTATCATGAGGTCATCTTGCTACGATATTTCCAATTCTAAATTTTACATCGGCTACTGTTTGAATATTTATTAGAAAAATTTAGTACAGTGTTGTGCATTCATAACTTTGGGAATCTAGCAATTTGAAGAAAATGCTATGGATTTGGGTACTACTTATAAATCGCTCATAGTCGTAGATCCAGAAGCATAAGACAGCAACCTTTATAGAAGTGCTTTCATAGGATCAACCACGTGATTACTGTAATAGTAAATACAAAATACCTGAGATATTTACCGTTGGGTAGGTAGCCCTATAATATACTGAATATGCGTGAAGATTAGTTGAACAGATATCTTAAATCTGTGAGTTAATTCAAAGTCTCTAAATTAACCAGTGCATGATCCACCGATTAAAGTTTATGTCCAGTTTTGAGTTATAAACGAAGATCATCGTACAATTAGATTTCAGACAAACTATAGATAAATCGTTGATCTACAGTTTAACTATACATTATACAGCTTGTTTTAAACTAAATAGGTATCCTATTCAAACGATATAAACTTGCTGTGGTACGTTGTGGTATACTAAGATGAGCCATTTCTTACATATTCAAACTAGATTTGGTTTTTGACTTCTTTCTGAATGATATTATTTTCCTTTTTATATGAATCGTATCTTGTAGCATTCTTTGTTGCTTTTCTAATTTGTATACAATTGGTACATTTTATATTAAACTATTGATATACATAAACTAAACGCAATCATATCTTCTAGATTGAAATGTACTGTAATTATTATTAGAAACAAAAATAAAAGTGACACAGATTAACAGTTCTAAAGAAACCAGAGATTGTCTACAACTGCCAATTCATTTAATAATTCTCAGTTATTTTAAATCTGCAACTATAGAGATATTACTTTCAAATACAGTTTCTTATTGCTGGAACCTAAAGAAAAATAAAAGAACTGTGTTTGATTTAAATCAGCTTGAAGCTTTTTTTCTTTTGAAATTTGAAATTCTTTAATTCTCATGTCATGTCGAAAAATAAAAGAATCGATTATGGCATGAATCTAAAAATGGATGTTCCTTTTCTTATTTCCATTTTATATTGAAAATAAATTTTTAGTCTTTTAATTTATTCGAAAACTAATGGTTGCATGCAAAGTAATATTGCATATCAAACTGTTGCTGAAAATGTTGAAAACATTGATGTTATCTCTAGATATAAACAGCTTGTTATTCAAACAATACTTTAACTACATACCTATTTTCATTTTGTCAGCACAGAATGTAGAATGTAATTAAGAAACTCCGGATTCTAGGCACTAAAGAAATAAACTTCAGAAATGTCAATTACACATAATCCTTTTCTATTACTTGAAATGTTAAGAAGATTCGGAAAATAAGTGATTTTACAAGCAATTGAAAACAGGTAGACATTATTTGTTTGCCCCTTCAACTCTAAGAAGCAGAATTAATATCTGAAGAACAGCGCGTAATATTTGTATGCTATCAATTTTTTTGGATTTAGTAATTTTAATATAATTTTAATTAGTTATTTATTTTATTATGATTTATAAATTCTCCGTTTCATAATTTGTTTACTATTACAATGGTTTAAAAGGTTTTAGAAAACTTAAAATCATTAGTATCTATTTTCTTTTAAGTCTGAAGTATGTTGTGGTAATATTTCTAAATGCATCTTATAGCCAACTATAATGGCAATCTAGGTAAAGACATTTAAAAAGAAATTAAATACAAAATTAAAGCCCGCAGAGTGATTTGAACTATTTCTCACATAATTTACTTCACCAAATAACTAAATTTCGTTAATCACGCAATTAACCCATCACACGTAGTAAAATTTCAATGTAAATTTAAGATTGTTCAATCATATCAGCTATTCCTGTGATTTAACTATGGTTTATGCAACCGGGCCTAAAAAACAGTTTTTGTACATCAATCTTAAAGTCCAGATATTAACCTACATAAGTTTAAGTTAACAAACTTTCCGTGATTTCAACAATACAATGGAAAATAACTACCAAAAGAGATTTAAGTATTTACCTTTCTTGGAAAATGCGCTTTTAACATAAATAAAAGAAACAGTACCGGCTTTTTTGTGTCAATTTTGTTGTTAAGTTACAAATATAATTTAGCTATTTATTAAAAAGAATAAATAATAAAAAAGATTACATAATTTCAATATTTTTCTTTCAATATTGAAAATTAATTAATTATAAATGTATAAAATTAATAAATAAAATAGTAATTACAATGTTATTGATTTGACCGTTGAATTGTATTCACATATTTGACAACTGAAACAATGAAGTTTTATTATAATAAGTGAAACCTCCGCTGAAGACATGAATATTTTAATAAATTGGAACGTCATGGTTACTCGTCACAATGTCATATAGAATGAGTTCACCTATAATATACTATGACATTGAGTCACTGTTAGATAACCCACAATACACCAAAGTCTACATCGTTTGAATAGAATTCCCAATTAATTTGAAATAAACTGTACAACCTCCCTTAGATATTAATTTGTTATTCAGTTTTAATAAAAATAATTTGCAATTGTTAAAATTTTAAAATAAATAATTATCTCATTTTTAATTTTCTTATTATATTTAATAGTTATACAAGATGACTCATCTACCTTGGAGCCTGCAACGGATTTATGCTGCAACCCAACATACTTTCGTGATCGCAATTAACTACAGTTTCAATAAATCGCACACAATGTAGTTTTCTGGATTGTTTGTATCCCCCGATTCAAAAGGTTTCTGTTCTTAGTTGGCCATAAAGGAGGACAAAATATGTCGCCTGCATTCCAAGTGAGTGAAGTCGGATTGTAATATTCTGATGGTTGCTGAATTATAAAGTATAATTATGATTTTCACCCAATTTTATGGTAGAAAATTATTTTTGAAGTGGAAATAAAATAGAAGATAATTGGATTATTATTATAATTTTATGTCTTCAACTAAATTTGAATTATTGTCGTTGCTTGCAATAACCTATTTTTTGAAAAATAATTTGAATATTCAGAAAACACTATTTTACATTTTCCATGGTCAACCAAGGTCAGGAATTTTCTGACTCACCCTTGTTAAATTTTAAATTGAATTTTCTAGTTAATAAAAGGTTAATTTGGACCAGAGATAGCGGATGTTTACAAATGAAACCACTTGGAATAGGTCATGTCTTGCAATACGTTTGCCTTTACCAAATACATACAATTTAAATTTATTAGTTCTCTTATCGAGTTGTCATATTAATTTGACATTTTAAGGCTATCTGCTGTCAATCACGGTTTTCGCATTTGAACAAGAAACGTTTATAGAGAACGTGTCCGTGACGTCATATACGAGATGCTGAGGTTACCTTGGGCTAAAAGAAACCTATCTATTTCTTGTCAATTACAAAGCATGCCTTTTATCTTTTATTGATTTTTAATTTATTGCAATTACTAATATAATGCTGCAATTAATAGAGAATGAAAAATGTGTTTTGTAATTGATGAGAAACAAATAAGTACATAAATTGATGGGATAGAAGGGTAATTAAACTCAAATAAACAAAACAAAAAACAGTAGAGTTTATAACACAATAAGTCATAGTAGCAATCGGGATAATAACACGATATGCGTTCAACTACGCAGTCAATTGCAAACGTAAGACTTATTGAACACCTGATAGTAAGAGATTTATAGATTTAGAAGCTGCAGGTTAAATGGCTCACCCTGTATTTAAAAAAAGTGTTTAGTTCTTTAATTATTATTTTTTTACTTATTATTCTACATTTTCATTTCGATCATATTATTAACCGCAATTTGCAGGCCCTGTTTTTCAGTTTGGTATTTTATTTTTAATGTCTTGAAGCTTAAACATTTAGATAAAAAGGGATTAGAACCCAATCGTACGCTACTTGCATCTCTTCGATAATCCGTCAGTGATGGCTGGTATTGCTTTTAAGAATCATAAGATTAGTATAAACCATGATAACCGAATGAAACTATTACAGAGAATATCTCAAGTTCAAAAAGTAAGATCGAGGTTCAACCATCAGTGTTATATTTACGTATCTAATAATTTGCACTAAACCTAAAGAATATAAGTCAAAAACCTCATAAAAATTCTTAAATTTCTGGCGTTATGGTTATTTGAAAATAACGATAACGATGAGATGGATGTTGTGGAGTTATTAAACATTAAAGGCAATACAGCGATCGGGGAAGCGTAACTTGTATCTTAGCTTTACCCATAGCTTTAGAATGTAATATCCATCTCGGGATTTGATTACAACTCAGTACTTAGCTAGCATTACGTTCCACGATCAAATTGAATTGATTGCGATTGAATACATCTTGGTTATTACTAATGCAAAAAGCTCTTCACTAAAAATAGAACTTCCATATTTATTTCATTTTATCTTGATGATAATTTAAAAGATTAAACAGATTTTATCATTCCAAATTTATTTATTTAGACACTACTTATAAGTAGAATTTTAATAAAACATTATTTTTCTCATTTTCTCAACTTTTAATGTTTATTCTTAAATTAGCAAATTAAATTTTCATTCAACAAAATTACGCCTGTTTTTCGTACTTTTATTTTATTATTGAAGAAATACAGTTGGCGGCGTAAAATGTAAGTGGATCTTGAAGTGTTTAAACAATTAGAATTTTTTATTTATTATTAAATATTTACTTTCCATTGAAATGAACAATTTTTTTCTATAAGTATATTTAATGGTAAATAGTTCAGAAAAATTTTGATAAACTGAATTTATTTAAGTTTTCAAAGTATTCATTAATTTGAGAAAAATTATATTATACATTTTTAATGATTCCGGAACGCGAAATACTCTAGTTATTCCTGAAAGGAAAAAAGGAATCCTGTAAGAAAAATAATTAATGATTCCCATTTCCACACCTATGACTTAAATTAAGTAACGCTTTTAAGAAAAATATTTTCTAAAGAAATCCAGGAAATCAATTCTATAGAAATCCAGGAAGTCAATTCTATAGATTGATACTTGTTGCTTTTTCTTAATTACTTTTGTCATTTTACTAGAAATATAGAACAAATAATTTTCTACAAATGCATTTCTAAAAATTAAACAACTGAAGAAAAGCACAAAAATTTGAGGGGGTGGATGGTGTTCTTTATCTGTAAAGCTAGACATTAGAATAATAATTTATAATAATTTTTTTAGGTCATACTTCCCAAGGTTTTAATTAAATTTTTGAGTATAAAGCGATTACCAAAGTCATACCTTTATTAAGAAATTATAGCAGCGTCATTGTTAGCAGAATTTCATAGAAATATTTCATTTTGTTATTATGATAATAGATCTATGATAATAATTGATTTTTTAATAATATAAAATAATATCATAATTCAATTTTAGAAAAATCAGATTTTCCATTTGAAATTTTGATATTTGTTTATGTTTAGTACACCATACAGATCAGTAAAAATAAATTAAACCAAATTTGTAAAAGTAAAATTATTTTTAAATACCTCAGATATGTAACAGATTTAATTATAAAAAAAATAAAACAAAAGAGTTCTAAATGAAAGTAAAAACCTCAGGAACTCTTCAACAACTTATAGACAATGGTTGCAAGATCAAGTTCGAACTTGCAATGTAGTTTATAAGAAAGCCGCTCATCCTTTAAAAAGTTTTCGCTTTCCTCAACCTTTTTTTTTGCAAAGTTGCAATCTAATACAAAGAACGCTGTTTTTAACAAGCCAACTTTATCAATTAACAACCAACTTTTACAGTATGGACCTACTTCCCCTATTATTTGGAGCTTTCACCTCTTGTTTAACTTTGTTTTAAAAGTTAAACAACAATTATTAGCACTGAAAACTTGGATCTGTCTTGTTTAAAAGACAAATAACATAAATTAAAGTTGAACAAAGATAAACTTACCTTATCAGATAACGAAGAATGGGGATGTCCGTTAATCACAAGAATCCAACAGGACAGCAGCGTCGCGACGGTCAGCAGGAACATTGTAACAGGTGTTAGTAGGCCCGACGTCGCGACGCGTAGTGAACCCTAACGACGCGCCCTCCGTTTAAATAGCGCCGCACCACCCAAAGATGCGCTGCGCTCCCTGATGAATCACAAATCTTTCAATCATTTCATCTTTTTAATCAACCATGTTCTTTTACAATAATTACATTGGTAATGTCATCTCTCATTCGCGGATAAATTTCTATATTTCTTTTTAAAATTTTCGTGATGAAGAGATTTTGCAAACGAAATTTTGATAAAAGTCACTTCACTTCTGTAAGTAGAAATACCGACTAAAAAGTGCTACAGACGAATTATTTTGATTTCACCAGTGCAGAAAACCTGAAAGAAATAACGTAATTATTAATACAGCAGAAAAATGTTTTGAACTTATTAAAGTTGACTTTTTTATTTAATTTCAACCCTGCAGCCTTTTTCTATTTAAAATCTTAAAATTAAATTACTTCATAATGAAATTGCAACCTAACCTTTTGTTTTCTTTCCTATTAAAATAGAAACCTACAAAATAAAATTTTCTTGTTATTCTCCGCTTCATACCCTTAACCAATTCTTTCGTTACCTAAAGGAGAATAGTATGATCAGAGAGATTTTACTGAAAATTCCTCAGAAAGAAAGGCTTCGCGATCAAAGAAAATTGGGTTTCCTTGATAATGAAATTTCTTTCTTCTCTTTTTTTTTATTTGAATATATTTATAATAATCTTCCTTTGTTATGCACCCAAGATCTTAATTACATTACCTCCGACCCTTTATAGTTGTAAAGTAATTAATTTTCCAGAAAAGCGATTTCCGTGACCTCCAATGTTTAAATACGAAAATGAGACATTTTTTAATAAAGGTTAACTTAGGGTGCCCCATATCAAACATTTGGCAGTTGAATAACTCGATCATTAGAACAAATGAAATACTGTTTTTGATAAATAAAAATTAATAAAACCGTTGCCTTGTGTTAAAGAAAATGTATTTTATTTAAGAAACATAAATTTTTAAGATCTGTGATTATTTTAATACCATTACAGAACTAATACCAAAGGGCAAGGTAGAATGTGTTTGTTTTCCAATAGTTTTGGTTTCTTACAAAGGTTCCGTAAACCTAGACAGTCCCACCTCCTTGTTCTATTAAGATGATGATGTTCTGTTTTTTGTATAAATAAACTCAAAAGGTTATAGTTTCATTTGATTTAAAATTAAATAAAAATTTATTATTGCCTGTGCTGATAATATTGTGTCAAGATTGAAATAGACTGCAATATCTCAAAGTGTCACTTAGTCATACAAATCAGTCTACGTCAAATCGACAAGATCTCTTTCGGAATTTTCAGAAACTCATTTTACGCGTCTGAGACGATAAAAAGTTAAACTCGTGGTTTTCTGTCTCTCTTAAGAAGAAATTACTTGAGTATTTATTTAATTTTAAAAGTTTCGAAAAAGCCGTCTACTGCTTCTATTTATCTCAGGGATTTCTACGTCTTAAATTATTACTTATGTTCACTATTTGACTAACTTTAACAGAACGATACTTTACTTGTAAAATTTTTATAAACAATTTTTAAAACGTTTTTTCAATTTTATAAAATCCAAAGCATTTCAGGCTTATAACCAGTAAAATTTTCCAACAAGTGTGGAATTTTCAGGTTGGGACAAATAATTTTATTAATATTTACAAACTTTCTTAGAGATGTGTTACACCAGAAAGAATTTGAACTAAATTATTTACAAAAGCAATAATAATAGTTTGAGCTCTATTTATATTTCATTAATTAATTATAATCCGGAATTCGATAATAACAACACATATATAATTATGTAAATCAAAATAAGATTAAATGCCCTTAAATATGTCTACTCTCGGGTGCACAGACGTACACTTATTACATATTTAATATAGATCTGGTTTATTTATTTAATAAAGATTTTTTATATGTACATATGTTTATAAATTAATATTTTATGTTTAATAGCAATGTAGAGGCTTTAGTTGCAGAAGTTGTTTAATATTTATGTCAATAATTGATACACTCATTGTCAGTTAATAGAAACTGTGATGCAGAACCTTAAAAATGTGTACAATTAAAAGCCGCAAAATATTGGCGAATGGAGAGAAAGTAGAAATAAACTAATCTCTGTTATAAATAGACCAATATATTAAATAATACTCATAGGGAAATGCCACTACTTTTAAATAATTTCAATTTAAAATGATAAGTCATGGTTTACTTTACTTTACTTATTGATGTATCTGCAATAAAATTATAGTTTTATAGTTATTTTTATAAAATATGCCTTTATTTTCTTTAATTTCTTGTATTTCTGTAAATGCTTAAATTAATATTATCTTAGTTTTGTAAACGCAAACTTAATTCAAATTAGGGTTTAATTAAATTATAAAGTAATCACGATTGTTATTTGGAATTTATAAAAGATATCTGCGTAGGTGCACGAGGTTTTATTAGCAATTTTCATAGTTTAATATAATAATTAAGGTCTTTTAATAATCAAGTAGTTTCGTCTAGAG